>JANEYF010002130.1:300000-530000 GCA_029963845.1 Rhamnusium bicolor
TGATTTCATGAACTTTTTTCACAAATAGCTGCAGGAGAAATGGAATTTAATAGTGCGATAAAATATGTCAATTCGGCAATTAATTAATTATTCTTTTAACTTGTAATAATAACTCAGCTCAGTATATATTAATTAAAAATTTAAAATTAAATAAAAAGATTTCTTACTCAAAAGCAAACTGATCATATTTTAACTTTTTTGTCAATTCATAGTAGTTTTTCAATAATTTTGGATAGTCTTCTTCTAACATTTGCTGAACAGCTGAAGAAGTTTTCTTTATTTCCTCTTGCAGTATTTCTCCAAACTTTATCCAAAACTCTGAAGCTATGCTTAGCTCTATATCTTGTAAATTTAAAGTGTTCAGTGTGGTTTGCAAAAATTTAACCTGGAAAATGTTCATTAATATAAGAATGTATTTATATAATATATTAATAGGCTTTGAGCATCACGTGATATAGGAGTAAAATAACATATAAATTTGGAAGTAAACAGTGATAAACGTTTTTAAATATTTTCAATACTTAATGCTATTTCATAAATAAAACCACAGCACCCCAGGAAAGTTTTAGACTTCTTCAGAAGCCTAGAAATTGATGGGTACACATAGATATAACGGTTATCACAAAAGATCTTTTTAGCACCGACGTAGTTTTCCACAAAACACCAAAACACTATATACTGCACTCGACGCGCGTTTCGTCATCCAGCTGTCTAGTATTTGTTACATTCTCAATTAATCTTACTCTGCTAATATCTATTTTATAGTTGTTTTCAAACACATGTTGGGCAACACTAGACTTATCTGTTCTACTATAACTCTATCCTTAATCAACGCCTTTTCTTTTTTCAAACGTCTCCTCAATAAGGAGGAGGTTTAATAGACGATGGACTAGAAAATTAAAACTCGCCATTTTGTGTTGAGCACAATGGTGAGAATGCTCAGGGATATATCTTAGAGATATATCTTTTCTGTATATGTCAAATTCTAATTTATTTTCACTATTTGTAAAAATGGTAGTTTTCCAGGGTTTTCAATTTCATATGTGAATTTAACTGACACGAAACGACTGTTTAATTTAGAAACAAAGTTGTCAATATCAGCGGCTTTTGTATCAAACACTGCGAGTAATGGATATTCTGTAAGTTTAATTGATAAAATAATTAGAAAATGAAAATTTAAAGTCACTTCGAAATTCCTCAACCTTTCAAAATGAAAGAGAAAATCAGAAATTTGTATCGATTCACCCGTGGTATAGGTAGGATTTTTAAAGATATAGGTATGACAGTGGTTCATTATCGGAAAATCATTTCAACTTTAAGGCAATTTAAAAGACAAAATTGAAACAAACGAAATTAGCTGTAAGGACTGTAATCAAAAGTATGTTGAAGAAACTAGACGATCAATTCAAACTAGATTTAACGAGCATATGGCCTATCTCAAATATGGTAAAACGGATAAGTCTAGTGTTGCCCAACATGTGTTTGTGAATAACCAAAATAGATATTAGCAATTTAAGGTTAATTATGAATGTAATGAATACTAGACAGCTGTATGCATTTGAAGGCTTGGAAATCACTGTGTAAAAATAGTATGAATAATGACAGAGGGGCCAATCCCAAATAGCCCTCTTTATTCGTTAGTGGGTCATGGTTCGGACAATAGTTTAAGTATAAATAGGGTACATGTTAGCATAAGGTTAGTTTCAATCCTCTCCATATGATGCCAACTTAGTTGGCAAACACGTGTCGAGTGCAGTATATATCGTTTTGGTGTTTCGTGAAAACTACGTCAGTGTTATCTTCACATCAAAGGTTCCTACCCACTCCAGGAGATCTTTTTAGGTTGCAATGATGGGAGACCAGTATTAACTTTTTTTTTTACATTTTAATTTTACTTTTTAAAAACAAATCAAAACAATAATTACATGTTTCTAGCAAAGCAGAAGGAGATACTGGAATATATTTTTTCAGATAAATATAACAGATTACATTTTATAATGATTTATAAATGAACTAAAAAAGGTTTTTTATTTATAAAGCATATTTTCATTATTTGTGTTCATCGTTTAAACATCAATTACATGCTTAGAAAGAATGAACTTACTTTATATTTTTTTATATTTCATAACTTCATTTATTGACAATATTAACACACATTCAAAACAAATACATTATAAATAATGCACCTGAATATTCGTTACATCGTGAAAAACGTTGGTAACATTGACAAGTTATCATTTATTAGTACAAAACATTACTTAATAAATATAATTTAATGCTGTAAATTAAAAGCATCTAGATATTGTAAATATGTATATCGTTATATTTACTCCATTGATTCTGATCTGATATTTATTTGATATTAAACTAAATAATGAATATGAAAACCTACCGTTAACACATTGACTGCCATATGGGTTAGGACACATTTTACATCAGGCGCCATCCGGTATCAACAGGTAAAAAAAAAGTCGCCCAAGGTCATGAATGCCACTCGATAATAAACTAAGAATTGTTACCATGTATACATGGTAAGAAAACGATTATTTTGGCTGTAAAAAACACCAAAAATCTATCCGTCCTATGGACCGCGGTGGCCCCAATATATGACACTAATACTTATGTGCACAAATGAATAACTGCAATTGTTTTATTATTATGCTTTATGATTAGTTTTCTTTTGTTTATTAATATAAGAAATACATAAAATAACTTAATGTATGTGCATTCATTAAAATTTTCCATATTATAAGTTTTCAAAACAAAATTTTTTCTTCTCCAAAAAAAAAAAATATATTTAAGCAAATAATCACTACCAAAATTGTAACAAAGTAAACTTTTACAGATTTTTTGGTAGATGTTATTAAATTGAAAATATTTCTCTCAAGAGAATGATAGTCATTTAGTTAAAGAATAAAAAGCAAAAAAGACGAATTTTAATTTTTTTCGACTGGTCAACCAAATTTTAAATTTAATCATAACTTGGGAAACAGAAACAATTTTTTTTTTTCGGTATCTTAAATAATAAGGCTAGTTTACTCTTGAGTCAGTTTCAAATAATTTGATTTTTTGGCCCTAAGTACCTGGACTAATAGAAATTTGTATAATCAATATATAAGACAAACTTTTCTCAAGAATAAAATGTTCTAAGAAATCATTAATGAAAAAGTTTTCCATTTGTTTCAAACTCTTTGGACCACGTTGTATATCATACTTTATTAAATCTGTTAAATTTTGAACAGAGTAAACCTACCCAACTGCCCCTTCACTTCAGCTTTGTTTGGAAATTTTCCAAAGCTGCCAATTGTGATTTGGATATAAATTTTGTCACGCTTTTTGGGTCTATTCATGAATTAGTAATTAAAAATGGAGGTTATTTTACCTCCGAGCAAAGTGGTGACATCAATTATTGTTTAAACACTAATTTATTTTTTCTTACTTGTTTACAGATTTGAAAAATCTCCTCTGAAAATGCTTTCTCAAGTTCAGTCCATATTTTACTTCTAAAACCTTGAGAGGATGTTAGGGTTACACGACCTGGACCTCCTTTATTTTTAGTTGATGATCCACCAACATTAATATCAAATGCAGTTTTCAAACATTCTCGATATTCATCTAAATTTTGCTCTATTAAATTATCTGTTGTCGTCTTGATAGTTCCCAAGTTAATAAATATCTAAAATACAAAATAAATTAATATCACCTGTTTTTGTAACCTTAACAATTTTTCACCTGTAAAGCAGTTGTTGTCTGAGTAATATTTTCACTCATTACACCTTGATTTAAAGACCCAGTTGCTAATTTTACTACTTTCTGTTGTTGCTTGCGTATGTTCCGAAGTTCAGTAGTAACGGCATCAATGTTTTTTAATTCTGGATCAGAAGCCAACTGCTCTATAATATATTCACTTTGTTATAGAATTAAGCACTTATAGTAAAGATATTTTAGTTTTGGATAACACCCATCCAATATCAATTAAGTAAATTAATATTGAAGATATTTCATTAATTTGACTCAAAAAATGTTAGTTGTGGATAACATCCATCAAATATTAGTTAAGTAAATTAATATTGAAGATATTCCAATAATTTGACCCAAAATGTTAGATCGCAATCACCCTATTTTATATAGTAATTTGTAATTTTCTAAATAATTACAAAATACTAATTATAAATGAATAATGCATATTTTGAGAAAAAAAAACTATTTTCAAGCATCAAGGAGGGAGAGCTATTCAGATTTCACAATGTGGGGTTACATAAGCATAAAAATTACATTGAGATAGAATTACTGCGATTTGGCGAAAATTTTAACAAAGTGGAGAGCAAAAAAAAAAGAAAATTCTTGAATTGGCAATATGTAATGTTTATCCAATTGCAGACTGGAAGTTTCAAAGGGGGTAAGTGCCCAAATTTTCAGTTTTGAGTTACTGCCCTAAAGGTGTTAAATTCATGCTACATGTACTAACAAAGATCGTATGTACCACACCCAGTACAAGATTTTCTATGTCAATTAAAATATGAGTGGAGTCACCGGTAAGTACAATAGAGTTAATGTTGTATGGTAATACTGTGAACTTGATGTTTTTCAAAAATGATATAGCAGAAATTGGTGCGAGAAGCGGCAACCAACTCGAATAGTAATCTCTATTCTTGAAGAAACATATCGGCACTTATCATCTACCTTCCTATTTTTCTTTTTTCAAGAAAATACATATTTATTTTTAGTTTCAATTATTCTGGTTATGTTTTTATAGTAATTAGTTTTCCATTTTACTCTAAACATGACTTTGATATGAATAAACAGTAAAAAATATATATATTGTATCATTTTATTACCTTTTTCTTGAATATTTCGAAAACTTTGTTTTGGCACACCTTCTCTGGAACTTCCACTCTTCAAATGCTCTGTAGATTTTGGTAAAATGTGGTTACCGAAGATTTGAACAAAATTAATATTGTATAATTTAAGTATCAACAGTTCTATATATGTATCTATGGATATCATATAAACAAATAATATGCGTGTTAAGTTTCTGCCTATGTTAGGAAAATGTTTTATTTTTTATTTTATTCTACTTATTTCTCAAAAAGCACCTTTCGACTGTTCCTTTGATGTAAAGTCACAGGCACAGAAGCTTATTCTTCCATTATCATAATGGATAATTTAACTGTAATTTGATATTCAACCTTAGAAGAATTATTCATATGATAGCAAGTCTCAAGAATGAGTAATAAAAATTAAGAGAATGCCACAAATAACATTCAGACATATTATTCAATCTTATTTAGTAATATTAGCGAAACCATCAGTCATCAAATTTGTTAGGTATTGGTTATTTTATAACCTACGGATATTACTTCTGGCTCAATATACAAACATGTACATTGGTCCATTTTTCATTTGTCACAATTCCACTTAACACGTGTAATATGTATTTTCTGATAATATATGGGTGTTAATAAAGTTAGAAAGTAACAAGCTTAAAACACAGCTGATATACAGTTACAATGTAAAATTTAATGAAAAATATGATTTACTATATATGTAGGTAAAAATAAATATACGAAATCAATGAGGGCAACAAATTTCACTATGACCAAATTTCTTTTACTTTGGACAATATGCAGCGAGAATTTTTTTCAAATCGAACAAGCGTTAAATGGAACGCAAATAATGGTGTGTATAGATTATGCCCACTGCACCTATAGTGGAGAACCATCATCCATGCTCTACATGTACATCATTTGCTTTACTTTAACGCATGTTCGATTGAAGCAATTCCCACTGTATATCAATATTCTCATCTCAAAATAGAAGTGAAAACCTTACTTACCTAATTCTTGTAAAATGGTAGCTTTTTGTATTGGGTCATTGGTATTAGTTAATCTTTTACTTAGTTGTTGAAGCCTATTAACTTGACGTAAAATATGACTAGCTAAATGTAAACGGCTTAAAACTTTTGTATGTTTCTCCAATTCGTTATAAGGTACAGTAATCTAAAAACAATATGTATACCAGTGGCAGCTGGTGGATTTAGGTTATACAATAATCTCAGTATTGGAGCATGGAACCCAAGCAATATTTTAAGGCATGACTATCAGTACTGATTGAGGAAGTTTAGCAGAAAAAGAATTGAAAAAAAAAAAAAAAAGAGAAAAAACGTTCACAAAAATGCCCAGCCTCCCCAGATTCCTTCTAGACCATAAGTAAAATCTTTGCAAACTATTTTTTTCGTAATCAGAAGGAAAATTTATTACTTCGTTTTTTTTTGGTTTTCAAAAATTTTGATTTTTTGTAAAGTTATGACACTGTTCTTCATCGTGTAAATTTCAAAATGTCATAACTACAAAAAATCAAAATTTTCGCAAAAAAAAAAAATGGTTCGACAAATTTTCCTTTTGATTATGAAAAAAATAGTTTGCAAAGATTTTACTAATGGTCTAGAAAGAATCTGGGGACTGCTCATTTTTGTAACTTTTTTTTTCTCAAATTTTTTTTTGCAAAACTCCTTCAATTAGTACTGATAGTCGTGCCTTCAAATATTACTTGGATTCCATGCTTCAATACTGAGATATGGTACAACCTAAATCCACCAGCAGCCACTGATGTATACATACACATAAATTGTCATATAACAATGTAGTAGTTATATGGCTGTATAACCTAGTAATTCATACCATGGACTAAGCCATGCACAGTTTGCAGAATTATCATTTATTACTTGGTACCTGAGTTTTCAAACGTTCTGCATTTGCAAACAAATTTTGCACATGAGCATTCATTGTATTCAACACATCTTCTAATTTTGTTGCATGATTTGCCTGTTGTAATAAGTCATCATGTTTTTCTAAAACTTGCTGTTGTAATTCTTGGCTTAGTAACTCTATACCCTCTCCAAGTTTTTTAACTTGCTCATTTATACTCAATGAATATGTTAATACAGCTTTTGATGTAGATTTTAAGAAACAATTATAAAATTCTGAAATTATTTAAAAAACATGAACAAAAATAAAAGAGGTAGTAAAAGTCAACACACCATCATTTTCTATTTGCTGAATTACATTTTTTTTATCGCTTTCCATGTTACATCTGTCACCAGAGACAACCACTGTCTCTGCTGTCACGTAATAAGTAAACAAACTTATTGAAATTTTCACTTGACAAACAACAATTGAACTACTAGAGATCAAAATAAACTACTGGAGCTCGTTCAAATCTTTATTCAAATACATTTGGTGACTGACCGTCATTTACCAAATATCTCATCTTTTCAGTGCACCGAAGATATATATTTTTGAACACGCTTGAGTTTTTTTGTAGATCAGAATTCAGATTAAACAAGAACATCGGTGCTAATAATCTACCTCGAGAGTGGTCACAAGAATATATGTAATCTTTATTCTTATGGTAGGGTCACAAAAACAGAAACAAAACCCAAAGCTTTATAAAATTCGACCATTATAAATGGTCGAAGTTTATAAATCCTGAACGAAACTTTTGTTAGTACTCAGATTTTTCTGTTAGTACTCCAAACTCAGACAGTCTGGCACTCTGGCAACACAGCATCGACTTCTATCGATGTCAAAGTGTCACCAGAGTGACTTTTCCAGTAACTCTGGTGGTTTGGGGATAGTGTTCAGTGGAATAAATTTGGCGTTTAGCGTTACTGGTTTTTCTATTGGTTTGTCCGAGTAAGGGTAGTGTACATTTTTCTGTGTTAACTTTCAAGTTTCTCAATTTTATAAAATTCATTTCGACAGTTGGCTAAATTGCTTTGTAGTTCAAATGCACTGCTACAGTTGGTGGCAATATAATATATACAGGGTGGTGATTTAATTCCACACAATATTCATAATATGAAAAGAACCATTAACATTTAACATAATTGTTCAAGATGTCCAATAGCAATATGACATTGGCTGGCACGTCTGTAAACCCTCAGATTAATAATATAAAGATAAGCAACACCCAAGAGATACGCTGATTATTATGACCGATACATAAACAACAATTTGCATGTTTACATGTCAATGTATCCAAAACAAACCAGGGGCGGCTCCAGGCTTCAGCGTTTATTTTATGCTTTTGCATAACTAAAACTTAATAGGTATACAAAATTTGTTTGTTTAAGTAATGTATTTTTCAATGCTCTTCTGCTGTTGTTATTTTAATCTCTGTTGTTTTTAAGTGATGTGATAAACTTTAGTTTTGTGTTATCGGGTACTGATTAATAATCAGTATTTAGTTAGAAAGATTTATTTAGTGAATATTTATTAAGAAACAATAAATAATAAATGTGTAGTGTGCGGCCAAAGAGGAAAACAACAGGGTTATTTATCTTTTCACAGGTGAGTAAACAAAACAGATCAGGGTCGGCATAATGCGTGAATGCGACGATGTGAAAGCTCAAAAATAACTAAAATTAATGTTAGATTTACAATAGAAAATAATATTTGATTCCATTTGAACAGTAAAAAATCCACATTTTATTAAAAAAGATACTTATACAAAAATATTTATTTTAACTTGAATGGAAAGTTCATTCTTAAGGTAGCTCACAAACTGTAAATATTTTAAAGTCTGTTGATATTTTTTAATTCAATTTTAAAGGTTATTAAAAAAAATGTGTTTATTTTCAGATTTCCCGAGAATCTGGCGAAAAGAGAAAGTTGGCAGTAAGCTCTCAAAATGGAAAATGCCAGTAAGTGGCACTACGTGTGATCAGAACACTTAAAAAAAGTGGGGTACGCTGAGTTGCCACTGTTTGCGAATTTTGGTGAAAATCTGATGGTTTTGATGTTGTCATCTTCGATCAGTTTATGATCGAAGGTTGTCATTCTTTTTTTCTGTTCTGGGGTTGTCATTTAGCAGGGGACGGGTCGGGTTTCCACTATTGGCAACACTAGAAATTCTTTGAATTTTATAATTCAATTTTTGTTTTAAGGTTAGAACGATCATTTTTTGTTATCAATTTTTCATAAGGTTTAAAAAAATGTCTATACCAATTGGTGAAAATATTAGGATATTAAATTATTGTTTATGTAATAAAAATATAAAATTCACAAAATATGAAAATTTTTTTCGGTGTTATGGTGAGTTAAAATAACATTTGTAAAATTAATACCTTTTCTGTTAATGAGCTATTTTGTATACTTTTTTAGCGGCACCACCAAAACGCTTCTATAAAAATACAAGTATTCTACAAAGTGAAGGTAAATATGAAGTAACATTGGATCAAAGAAAATTAAAAACTCCTAAAGGGAACATATTTGCCGTTGAGAGTAAACCATTAGCAATAGCCGTTTCAGTGGAGTGGAATTCTCAAAAAGAGAAAATTATTCAAAGTAATATGCATATTGTGAGTTAAAGATAATTAAATCTGAAACTAAAAATAACTAATATTATCGATTTTTAGACAACTTTGTGTAATACAATTATAGATAATCCTAATAATTTGTCAAAATTTGACATAGTTAATTATATAACAAATTATTTGGATACGGATACAGTTTTATTTCAAGCAAATGTAAGTTAAACCTTTACATCTTTGTTTAATGTATCTCAAATATTTATAAGCAAACGTATAAAAATAGGAGAAGTATTATAATAACATCTTTTTTTTCTTATTTGTTTTGCAAAGTAAACCAAACTTCTGGGCAAAAGTTTGCAGGTATTTTGCCACCTACATAAATGTCTTACTACTTCTGATCCATTGGATAGTAAATTACTTTTACTTTTTTTTGGAGAGACAAGTCAAAGGAAATTGCAAAATAAATAAAAATCTGTGCCGGTATTGATTATTTTAAAAATATGCCAAATACTTTTATTTTTCTTTAATTTTGAAGGGCCATAACTCTGCAAGGAAACATATGCAGACCTACATTTATAAGAAATTTTTCTTTAAAATCATCCTTATGAAGTTTTGGACGTTTAAAGACAAAACTCAAATTATAAAACAGAGCCATTTTTAGAATATTTAAGACGTTTTTAAAAATCATCTATTATATTTACGTGGGAACTTGCAAATTTAGAATAATAATAGATAAAATGTTACTTGAGGACATGGGCATATGAAATTTTAATTATATTTTAAAGTAGATATTATTTGGACAGTAAAACTAATTTTTTTATAGCCGTGTTTTTTAGGAAGATGAGGACTTATTCAAATTTCAAATAAAAGAATGGGATCCAATTATAGAATGGTTTAATAGAAGATTTGATTTACATTTAACAAAATCTGTTCAAATGGATGTACCACCAGTTAGCAATCAGGACAAAGTTACATTGTCCAAACATTTGATGTCTTATAACTTTGCAGCTGTTAATGGTAATTTCTTTATATTTGAACTTTCAGTTTGAAAAATGACCTACTAGATCGAGCAAACCCCCAATGAATACAAAACCTCAATTCACTTAAAAGGAAAAATTTTCTTATATATTTACTCACTTCGTAATATCACCAACACAATAATAATTTTAAAAAGGCTGCTGGTATATCAATCCTTAAACAAGATTTTTTGAAAATGTAGATTTATAGGGAATTAGTGGTGGTAAAAAACTTGCCATTAACCTATCCATATATAATCAAAATCATGAAAGAATGCCATTACATCACAAATTTACTTCTAATCTACAATGTACGCTGTGCAAGAGTTCTTTGTTTACAAAATAAAACGAGGGAAATAACGCAAGTTCATTATATGTTACTGTTAATATCTCAGACTAACGTTGTTGTTGCGTTATACGAAAACCTAACTTTCTTGATGAAAAAGAAAGAGAGGCCTAATTTCGTACGTCTCAGTAACAAGCGAGAATAATATCAATCAGTCTAATCGAACACTTTTGACTAGCGTCGATATAACATGTTTCATGGTCTCCTGCTTTTGCATGTCAGCTGTTAAATTTGGATTTGTTTATTTTTGAGTTTGATTGTTACCGTTTTCTTTCATTTATTGATTTTTGTATACAAAAAACAAATCTTTTCAGAACTAACGATGATAGTTAATTTTCAAGACAAAAGGTATGTTTCAATGTGTAATAATAATGATTCATAAAATTCCTTTTTCTAGAACGCCATCAGACAGTTTTTTTATTTTTAATGATGTTAATTAATTTAAATGTAATTATTAATATCTACAAGCAATTTACATTTTGCCCAGTTATATAAAAACATAAAATTAGTTCAGATTTAAAGACTGACGAAATCGTTAAATTATTCTGACTTTTTAGCGGACAAATTGTAGGTTATGTTTTTACTTTTTCACCTGTCAACAAGTAAAGATTGTTTATATCTGAATGTAATTTCAACAAGCATGAATTTGACTAATGCAGTGCTGATATGGTTCATATGAATTATAACAATGACATAACGGCATTCTTTTTGTGATATCGATAATACCCCATTTCCTTTTAAATTTGACAGTCCTCAGAGTTTACAACTCGGCTGTTCAGTGAAGAATTTAAAGAGGTGCAACATATATGTATACCAACTTTCCATATTACTCTCTCTCATCTTAATTCTCCGCACCCCACTATCCACATATTTTTGACCATGTAGTGCTGCCACCATTGTCATTTAGTTTAGCAGAGTCATAAAGTCATAGTAATTTGATCAGTGCGATACTTTTTGCTTCCGAAACTATGATTTCAGAAGTCTATAATTTTAAATAACATTTTAAACATTCTGTTACCATAGATATTTAAATATTATAATTTTTGGTTATTACTCTTTTTAACTGAAATATCACGATTTTGTTTTAATTACAAATAATTTCATTTTTACAGAAAATAAAAAAACTGTGAACAGGTCGATAATTAATGAAATTTTAATAAACCCAAAACTATTAAAAAAAACCTAATAGTATTTATCCAAAGTCGCCTATATTACCTTTATTAAAGAAAAATATTTTAAAAACTTTTTTTGTTTAAACGGGAAAATAACATTCATGCCAAATTAATTATATTATTATAATGTTAATGGTATTTAAAAAAACGAATTTTTTTGTGATCGTAGAAAGTCTAAATTTCTTACATGCGAAGCAGTATCTAAAATGGCCTTTTACAGTATCCTATGTGGACAAAGTAACTTTCAGCACTAGTGTGGAAAGTAAATTTTTTCGCACGCTAATAAAAAAATCCATACGACACAATTAAACATGATGGAATGAAATTTAACAAAAGTCAAACTGACATACCTAATGTAAATCAAAAGAAAAATAGAAATTAAGCTTTTTTTCAAAAGTTCACGGTTCTCCACACGTGCAGCAAAGTAGGGCGTCTCGCGCTTGTAGTACAATATACTGTATTATTATATTCTATTTTTTGTATGGCTTTTAATAAACAAACAAACAAATTATTTATGAACTGATTTTAAATTTGAAAAAGCTTATTTGTAAACAAATATTTAATACTTACTTTTTTTGAAAATTTCGTAGGAATTGCATTTTTAATTAACAACTTTCATTTATTATTTACATCTATCTTTTGGTAGAGTGATTTTCACAGAATATTTATTATTTAAAATTGCCACATCCATTTAATATTAGGTGTTTTTGTGAGTTGGTCCTTGTGGACCCACTACTGCGGCCATTAGCAGGTTTATCGTGGCTCACTCCTAATTAAATTTCACACATAAGTCAGTCTCTTAACTTTATTGAGTGAGGATATGTCCAGATCCTCTGGCAGCAGTTGCCCTTTGTCAAATATTGAGAATCGGATCTTCTCCACAACGGAACAGATGCATAAGACGTGCTCTGCCTTCTCCAGGCATAGACGGCACTCGGCGTTTACCCTGTTTATCTCTCTAAAAGTTTCTTAACTCTTGATTTCAAAGGGTATTTTATAAATGCCTTCGTATGAACTAATCCTGGTAACTCTTGCCAGTACCAGAGAATTTTCCTTTCAGCCCAGGTTGAGATAGCCATCTTAGCAGTATTTGAGGATTTGCCAAGTATCGGTTCTGGTCCAATGATTCGTGATCCTGCTCCTTTAGCCAGAGAATCGGCTATTTCGTTACCTTCCATCCTAGAGTGGCCCGGTATCCAGACCAGAGTCATTTTGTTGTTTTTGCTCAAATAATTTAGAGCCTTCTGACAATTCCATACCGTTTTGGAGTTACACCGGTAGAAGCCAAGAGCTTTTATAGCTGCTTGGCTAACTGAGAAAATTGTAATCGATCTGCGTGTAAGATGCATACATTCCAGCCTTCGCACACACAGTTCAATGGCATAAACCTCAGCCTGAAAAACAGTTGCATGAGTACCTAGGCTTGAGGATATCCTCACCCTTGGTTTGTAGCTATGTACTCCGGCTCCTGTTCCCTCGGGAGTTTTGGAGCCGTCTGTAAACCAGCAACTGTCTGCCCTCAGTAGGTTGGCTTTATTCCGATCCCACTCATCTCTTTCCGGAGAAAGGATGTTGAAGGTCAGCTCGTAGTTGGTCATGGTAGGCATAGTATTTGAGGGCATTCCCAGGATGCTGTGATTCTCTATGTCATCCCACAACCTGTTCCGCTCCATGATACTAGTGTGCAACATATTAATGGCCACATGTTACAGTCTGTAGGTTGTCCACCTGGGCTCTCTCTCCAAATATATATGAAGTGGGGGTAAATCCAGGAGGATTTCCATTGCAGCTGACGGTGTAGTGCTAATTGCTCCCGTTACGGTCATACATGCTAATCTCTGCAGTCCAGAGAATTTGGCTTTGGCCATCCGTTGTGATCCTTTCGGCCACCAAACAATGGATCCGTATATTATCATTGGTCTGATGACTGTGATATACATCCAGTAAATTTGTTGGCGACCCATGCCCCCAGGATTTGCCACAAATACGACGGCATGTCCATAAGGACAGCTTTGCTTTGTGAATCACCTGTTCCAATTAAGTGATCTATCATGAGTGATGAATTTTATATATTAATATATAAAATATTTTATATATTAAATCTATATAGAATTTAGAATGAACCCAATGTTTTCGTTTTTTGATATTGCTAGCAGAAAAATTTTAACAGCGATTTAAAGCTGTACTGCCTATGAGGGAGTGGTAACGCCTTCTTAATAGTGGAGTAAAATCGGCCCGAAATTATGTTTTTTTTTTTTTTAAATGAAGGCTCACTCAATGGGACCTTCATCTTGTGCAGAATTATTTTGACCATCCGAAATGGAATATTACAACTTTCTTTAATAGGGCCGAATTTTGCAAAATCAGATTTTTCATGAATATGAATCAGTGATGTAAATTTGCTGACTAATTTCATTTTTAGCCGGCAAAAAATCTGGACAAAAGCGGTAAAAAAAATTTAATATACCACTACATTTATTAAGTTTCTGGAGATATTTAATAAAATAACAGTACAAATTTTAATTTTTTATTGGTTTATCTCCAAAACCGTCATGCCCAAATGAAGGAGGACTCCATACACTGACTCACACTGAAAAAAAGACATTATCAAGTAAACATTTCAGCTAATTCTATTGGTGTAAGACAGCACTGTAAAATATACGGCCCTACAACGTGGAGTATCTTAGGCATGAATTTTTTTAGGATTTTGACAATAATAAATTTTACAGTAGTGTTAGACTTGAAAGGATCGCTTGTGGTGACTAATATAAGAGTGTTAAAGTATACTGAAGGAGGTGAAATAAAATATAAATTATATTATACAGAAGGTCTTATATCAAAGATTTAAAACATTACAACCACAAAATTTTAATGATTTTCTTTATATGGAGAAAGGACAAAAATTAGAGGGGAGAAAGTAAGTTTTTTGGATGACATTGGAGACATTTTATGATATCTCCCCCTTAATAAATTTTATTTAATATGAGTTTTCGATATATTAATAATTATTAAACGTTTTATTTATTACTTATGCAAGTAAGTTTTTAATTTTGGCCTGCAATGCAATACAATTAACCAAGTTTTTTGTGCTTCCTGTAAATAACTTGGGCATACGTGGATTTCTTGTGAAGCTGACAATATGAATGCAGACAGTGCTTGATATATTGTATTGATATAATTCAAGCATACTCACTTGTGGGGCTACTCAAAACTGAGTGAAATTAGAAAATTCGATCTAATTTTGATTCAATGAGGACTACCGTGCTTGAATTCACCGCGAGAGGCGCTATGGTAGGGTAAGGTTAATGGTACTAAACGTTAATGTTTATTATGACTTTTTAACGCGGGTTTTTAGTGATTTTTATAAAAATTAGCTGAAAAACATTTAACACGATGACAGAAGGGGAAAGTAGTCATGTACTTGCTCAGTTGGGAAATTATTGTACCTATCAGAGGTGTCTTATGTCATAAGAGTTGGGCTATATCAAGCATGAGTGTGCATGATTATTACTTACCATTTTCTGTAATAGGCTCCTTTGGTAACGCCTAATCGTCAAGATTAAAATGTTTCTTACAACGAATGTTTCGAAGAGTAAAATTGCCACTGTTTTAGCAAATTTTGTCTCTCGGAAACATATGTCCGCCTTTTTGTTTCCGAACAAAATGAAACTGAACAACACTGAGGCATGATTAACAAGTGTTTTTATTTACTGGTAAATAATTATAATAAAACACTATGAACTTGTTCCGCTCCTAACAATAACTTTTGACAGCTACGTTACTCGCCAGTGGCGTCAACTGGTGTGCCTAAAAAGGGTAGCCCTCATTTCAACACAAAGCAATTGTAAATAATGTATAGGTCATGTCTTTATGTCAAATACTGGTGGCAAAAAATAATTTTTAACCAGTTATTTTTTTTCTTAGCCATATTTTTAGCACAAAATGGATTTTTTTGCATTGGAAAAAATCCGGACACATCACTAAGATGAAGTAATTCAAAAAGTGTTTTTCAAAAACATACACCGCCTTAAATCAATGGTTTGAGCTTGATCTAAGATTATGAAGTTTTAGCAACTTGCTCAAAAAACTAGTGCGCTTCTAATGGTACTCACCAAATTTTCAAAATGTAAAGCTTTTTTGAGAAAATAAGCCTGAAAGTCGCCACTAGCAAATCCGTGCATTGAAAACTTCAACATGCGAGGAACTATGTTAATTATTGAAAATTTATGTATGTATATATGGAATCAAATGTAGACAAAACCTCAAAAAAATTTTTTAAAAAAAAGAATCAACTCATTAGGTCTCTTAGTTTTCGAGAAATCAATTTTTAATACGCCTCATTTTCATAGTATATATGCTCTCTGACTCTCAAGAGTCGCACTGTATGACTGACCTGCCTGTGACGTGGCAGGTTATGCAGTAATAGTATTTATCGCGTACCTAATTAAAAAACTATATAATATCAGCAGTAAACAATAAGAAATCTAATCTTTTGTATATAAAAAAATTATAAAAATTAACACAAATTTCAAATACGTATAAAATAATGTATAATGAAAAATTAAATGTCTTCATCGGTATCATCAACATAAATGGAATAGAACAACTATGGATTAAATGAATAAATAATAAAAATACAGTAACTATCGGAACTGTTTATAAACCAGGCAGAAACTCACCTATTAAACCTCTCGAGGACACACGGAAATTAGTATGAACTTTGATTACATCTTATGCATAGGAGATATAAATCAAAATATATTAGTGAATACCAACCAAACGGAAAAAAAATTAACACAATGCTGACCTCATTAGATATGAAACAGCTTATAAAAAGATCCAATAAGAATAACATCTGATACTGAAACACTAATAGATGTCATATGCATAAATAATACTTGGAAAGTTCATGATTCTGGTACTATAGATTCACCACTACGGACTGATCACGAAGCAATATATGCACTACTACACTTTGACTTTGAACCAATCACACAGGTGTTTAGAATAGAAGATATAAATGAAAAACTCACAAATTCCTGTATGCTATCACTAATGGACTTTTACCCTCCCATAATACCCTTCAACAGTAGGAAACAAAATACATCATGGATGACTCATAATATAAAGTGTATGATAAAAAGAAGAGAAAAGGCATTGCCTGCTTAAAAATTATGTGAATAAAGCAATGATAGTAGAAAAAAATATCATGAACATTACTTATTGCAGAACATCAATGATGCTAGTTTTGGACAAAAATGAAAAACTGAGGTTTTTTACCTAATACAAAATAACGTAGCGACCACTAAAGACTTTAATCCCGATGAAGTGAACTATTATTTTATTAACTGTACCAGCGACATTTTAAGTGATGACAAATTATGTAACCACTTTTATGACAATTGTATACCAGATAGAGAAAACTTTAAATTTACACCCATAGATACAGAAGAAATAAATCAGATCGTATATAGTATCAAGTCCAATGCACCTAGCCCCGATGAAATCACAGCTTATATGCTCAAATTATGTCTACCATACTGCCTCAATGAGCTATGTGATATAATCAATTTCTCACTCACTACTGGAAAAATCCCTGTTCTCTGGAAAAAAAGCCAAAATAATACCTCTACTTAAAAAAGAAAACGCTAATGATGTGAAAGACCTTCGACCAATTAGCATCCTACCACCAGGCTCTAAACTACTTGAAAAAATAATACACCAGCAAACAACTAAATATTTGAAAAACTATAAAGTTTTACTACCAATACAGTCGGGATTTCGAAAACAATTTAGCATAACAGCTCTCCTCAAAATAACTAATGATATTATCACTACTACAGATAATTTAATGGCTACAACAATGGTTTTATTACACATGTCCAAAGCGTTCGATAACATAAATTTTGAACCATTATTAGCGAAGTTCTATTTGGTATAAGGGACGTTCCCTGCGAGTGGTATCGAAATTATATACAAAATAGGAAACAATACATCAAATTAATAACAGATCAAGGTCAAAAGACTTCAAAATATTTGGTCCCCAAATCAGGAGTGCCCCAAGGATCCATTCTTGGCCTACTGTTGTTTAATATCTTTGTCACAGACTTGGTTAGACATTGTTCTATTCATTACTATGCTGACGATATCTAACTCAAATTTAGTTTAAAAGCAAATGACATAGACATAGCTTTAGACTTAATAAATAAGGACTTAAATAATCTTTACGATTGCACTTCTAAAAACAGCCTAAAAATTAATGCCGCCAAAACTGATGCAATATTATTTGGAAATAAGAAAATAAAAAGTGTCATTAACAAAGAAATAGTGCTCAAAGTAAATGGTGAAATAATAAAAATCAGTGAGTGGGTAAAAACCTAGGTGTCGTTATGGATGATAAGTTCTCTTACACGAAACATGTTGCTAACTTATGTCAGTCGGCATACACTAAACTTAAAGAGGTCTGTACCACCTAAAAAACTATATAAGTAAAGAACTCTGTGACTGTCTAGTATTATCAAGCCTAAATTATTGTGATTCCGTATATGGCCCATGCATTACAGCTGATAATTCCAAAAAACTTCAATGGGTGCAAAATTCCTGTGTACGATTTGCTTTACATGTTCCCTGTTGAAAACATATTAGCCCCCATCTTAGAGACAATGGCTGGTTGGACATGAAAAGCAGACGATCAGTGCATCTTTGCTGCCTCATATATAAAATTATCAGATCTGAAACACCAGAATATTTAAACGAGAAACTTGAAGAGATCAGAAGCTCAATTATGACGAGAAACCACTTTAAGTATACCCATCCACTCTACACTATCTATTATAAAAAAAAGTTTCTCTTATCAGGCAACTAAGATACCAAATAATCTGAAAGATTTGCCATTTGTTAGCTTCAAAAAAAACCCTGTTAGAAGTATAAAGTCTGGCAGTTTTAATATAGAATTCTAGTCTCCTAGATAAATCAGATAGAATAGAATAGAATAGAATTTTATTGCGTAACGGTTACAAAAATCTTACAATTTAAGTGTGTTACATGTCCAAAATTCAAGAGAAGATAAAAATACAGGTAAAAACAAAGAATAATAAAAATAATAAAAACTACTACTACTAATACTAATTAAAAAAACAGAAAATGCAACTTAAAATTTAAAACTTTAAAGAGCGATACAATCTTATATAAAAGTTGTTTCATTCACTTCCTCTAAAAAATAGGGTTCTGCAGATATTAAGTGGTTTTTTATGGTGTTTTTGAAGATACTTATAGATGTAATATTTTTCATTTCGGTAGGTAACATATTGTAAAAATGCAGACATTTATAAAAACATCCTTTTTCTAAGACGGTTGTAGCGTGTATTGGGTAAGTGAGAGTATCTTTGTGTCTTGTTTCATAGTTATGATCTCTGATGTTGAATTTAAACTCTCTCATATGTTTGAAAACAAAACAAAGACATTCATAAATAAAAAGAGCCGGAACTGTTAATAGTTTTAATGCTTTAAAATGTTGACGACACGATTCACTTACTTTTAAATCGGATAAGATTCGTATTGCCCTTTTTTGAACTATGAATATATTTTGAATATGAGAACCACCCCAGAATATTATTCCATATGACAATAAGCTGTAAAAATGTCCATAATAAGCTGTAAGAAGCGTATTGTGATTCACTACCTTCTTCAGTTCTTTTAATGTGTAACAAACCGAACTAAGCCTACCACAAAGCGCTTGTACATGATACCCCCAGTCCATATGTTCATCAATTGTCACTCCTAAAAATGTTGTGCTTTCCGTGTAGTTAATATTTACATTATTTATATCTATCTCTTTCGGGTATGCATTTTTTGTTTCTACTATGTTTAAACAAAATACAATTAGTTTTATCATTATTTAATATCAACCAATTTTGTTTAAACCATTTTGATATTTTTTGCATCACATTAGCTACTTTAATTTCTAAACTATCATACTCCTTATCAAAAATTAGAATATTTGTGTCGTCAGCATAGGTTGTTATACAAACTGAGTCATTATTTAGATAATGTTGCAAATCATTTATGTACAATAAAAACAGTATGGGCCCAAGCACACTGCCCTGTGGCACACCTAGTAGTACTCTTTGGGTACTGGAATAATACTCCGTTGAATTTGCTGTAATACACACTTTTTGATATCTCTCATTAAGATAAGAACTGAACCAGTTATGAGCAATTCCTCGTATACCTAGCTTATCCAATTTACTGAGAAGTGTAGTGTGATCAACACAATCAAAAGCTTTTGATAGATCGAGAAATATCCCAAGAGCAATATATCCATTGTCTAAATAGTCCAATATCCTTCTCACAAAATCAAAGGTAGCTGTTGTTGTAGATTTATTTTTCTGATATGCATGTTGGCTTTCAGTTATGACATTGTGCGATTCTAAAAATGGAATTAATCTTCTACACATGACAATTTCAAGTAACTTGGAAAAAGAAGATAGCATACTTATAGGTCTGTGGTTTTCTATTAATGAAGGATCACCTTTTTTGTATAGAGGTTTCACAACAGCTGTCTTTAATCTTGATGGAAAAACACCTTTTCTCAAAGACTGATTTACTACATAAGTCAACGGTTCAACTATATAACAGCCGATTCTTTTTAACATGACATTGCTTATATTATCCTCACCACTGGAATACTTATTTTTTAAATTATTAATGATTTCAAATATTTCATTCTGTGTTACTTCAAACAGAAAAATTGAATTAGGATTACTAGTGATAAGTTCAACTGTATTATTTGCAGGAATAGTTCCAACCAGATCAGCAGCCATATTAACAAAGGTATTGTTAAAAATTTCACTTGCCAGTTGTGGCGATGTAATAGTAGCACCATTATCATTAATTTCTGTAAATGACTGATTTTTTATTTTTATTTTTTCCCTTTTCCGTATTTACTATATTCCAAATAGTCTTAGATTTATTACAAGAATTATTAATTTGAGTTTCATAATAATTAGACTTTTCATGTATAAGAAGAGTAGTATAATAATTTTTATAATCTACATAAGTTTGTTTTGTGACCCTACCTTGCTGATATGATTCATGTATTAAAGTTAATGTTTCTTTGGCATTATAAATATTTCTTGAAATCCATTTGCTGTTTTTGTTATTTTGTATTTTAACAGATTTTAGAGGAAATGATGAGTTAAAGTAGCTTAATAAAATTCGAATAAAAACATTGTACATGTCATCAACAGTTGCGGCTTCGTACACTGATAGCCATGTCTCCTGTGATAGTAGACTATAAAAAAATTGGTAGTTTTCTGTACTGAAAATGCGCCTATATTCGTATGTTTTAGTATTGGTCATTACATTATCTTTAATACCTATTAGCTGAGCAAAGTGATCAGATATATTTACATCTAGTACCTCTGTATTACATTCTATCAAATTTGAAACAAAAATATTATCAAGACATGTTGCAGTTGTTTTAGTTACTCTAGTAGGTGTATTTACTGTGATTTTCATATTATAAGAATTCAACAAATTCATGATGCCATCTTTATTGTTGGCATTTTTTGTAGATAACATATCAATATTAAAATCTCCTGCTACTATTACCCATTTATCATTTTCCGTTGCTATCTCTAACAAATAATCTAATTTATCAATAAAGATATTAATATCGGTAGAAGGAGGTCTATATACAACACATATTACATAACATATACCCCTAATTTTAACCTCGATCGCAGCACATTCAAATAAATAATCCTCGCTTAATGCATTTATGTCCTCACGAATAATTGTAGATAGTGAGTTTAAAGCATATATCACAACACCACCGTGAGCATTTTTTGCCGATCTGCAATAAGACGAAACTAATTTATAATTTTCTAACTGAAATGCATTAATACTAAGACTATTTTGCCAATGCTCACTGAGTGCTATGAAATGGGCATTTAAATCGCTTACAGCTACATTAATATTATTAATACAATTTGAAATTCCTTGAACATTCAAGTGAAAGAGGCTTAAGCATGTATTCAAGTTTTCATTTTCCTTCTCAAAATGTTGGATAAATCTCTTCGACTTTAATTGCTAAGTTTGCATCGTTTTTCTTTCTTCTAAATTTATAATTCTCTGATAACATGGACAGGTTGAATCAGTTACTGCATGGTTGGTGTGTAGAGATTTTTTTAATCTTATGTTTGTTTCTACACAATTAATGCACTTTAAGGAATTTGACGTACAGTCTGCTGTTTTGTGAGAGTTTCCACAGTTGAAACAAGTTACGTTATTTTCACATTTGGCTACAACGTGGCCATATCTCGCACACTTGAAACATCTTACAACTGTAAAATATTCATGAACGACACACCTTCTCCAGCCAATGTTCAATTTTCCATATTGACAAATTTTATTTTTTAGAGTCACATCAACAGTAAGTATGATATTCCCCTTGTCGATTTTTCCTTTCTGTTTATACTTGGAATGGACGGTAAAAATTGAATTATCAGTAACACCTATTTCATTTTGTTCGCTTAGAGATTTTATGATCATTTCATCATTTCCATCAATAAATTCTTCTTCAACTCCTCTTATGATGATTTTTGGATTTTTCTTTATTCCGTCAATTACACTATATGTGGTACCAAGTTCTTGTTGCACTGTTTCCTTTATTTTCTCCTTGGAATTAGTGTTACTACAATTGATTATGATCGCACCCTCTTTTCCATCCTTTATATTTTCCACCGCGATGGCCATACTTTTGGGATCAATTTTCCTTTTTAAATCACTTTTTGTTTTAGTACTTTGTTGTTTCTCTTTTGGCTTTACAACCAGAACTTCAGTATTCTTATTCTTAACTATATTTGCATAAGTTCCCGGTGTATCCTTTGGTTGCTTCATTTCTGAGATTTCATTCAACAGCCTATTAATTAAAACAGATTGATCAATAATTTTTTCATCTTGGCAACGAATTTCCTTGTGTAATTTTTTTATTTCTTCAAGGAGAGTTGATTCCATATTTTTTAATTTTGTGTTTAATACTTCATGTATAGGAGGACTCTGGCAGTTTTTACACATAAAGCTAAGTATTCTTCCACTTTTTAATTGTAGTACTCTAACTTCTGTAGAAGAGAGACCAATGCAATCCTGGCAATATGTTTCTTTACAAAAATCACATGCATAAGTGTCCTTATCAGGCGGCTTCTTACAAATTGCACACATCATTTTAATAATTGTGTATTGAAATAACCCCTAAGAAATAATTTAAGTATGCCACTGAAGTACTATCTCAAAAAAAAAAAAAAAAAAAAAAAAGAAAAAACCAAATGAGCAGAATAAATAAAAACGTAGATAAAAAACAGTTTATATTTCCACAACAATTCACTAAATATTTAAGATTTTGTTCAATTTAAGATGCAATTGATTGCCAATATGCATAAGTTCCACTTCAAAATAATAAGCACTCTATTAAGTACATTTTCATGTAACTTTTTTAGAATTATTTCCATAAAAATCACTGCCAAAAACCACTATTTTCAAGAGAGATAGAAATAGTTAATTTATTTATATTATATACGTAACTGCATTTTATACTGTGATTACTTATCTATATCTATTATGTTTCGTGTTTGTTCTGTACTTAAAAATTGTTGTTATTGTCACTGGTCTGGATGAAAACCAAATTAAATTTGACCCCAGAACCTTTTTATGTACTTTCTGTCATAAATAAACGGATTTATTTATTATTATTTATTATTTAACAAGGTTAGTTTTAATATCCAGATGATGCCAACTTGGTTGGCGAAACGCGCGTCGAGTGCAGATATGGTGTTTTGATGTTTTGTGGAAAACCACGTCAGTTTTTTTAGTTTTGTTAATTTTTTTATTTACTGGTTTGTGATTTGATGGGTGTTTTCAACCCCTTTTATTTCAGAATTGAAGTGATAGAAAAAAATTTTTTAGAATTTGTACTTGTCATCAAAATTCACTACATTTTTTTTTGTGCATCTGTAACACCCTGTATAAGAAGTATCTTTGTTTGAAAGTTAATTTTTCTTGTTTCTTTCCCGTTGTTACACATTTTATGTATCTATATAAAAAAAATCAGTACTTCGAGACTGAAGCCGTTAATTTAAACTAGTGCTCGGCAAAGTAGAAGGCATTAATTTCGGAGTAATATTTCGACTAGCATACGAACTTCGATAAGATGTTTGAAATTTAAAACTTTTATACCAGATAATGTTGAATTTTTATGAACAAGAATATGTTTGGCAAATTCATCTTGTCTGGATTCGGCTGCATTTATTATGTATAATAATAACCTTTTTTTGCTTGGTTTGTTGACAATCTTGTCTTTAGAAGAGTCACATATTCTCCATTTTCAATGAATTGAGGAAAATAATAAATTACAATTAATTTTAAATGTAAAACTATTCGTCCTCGTCTAGGTCTCATATAAGAACCTACGTACCAAACTTTATTTTCAAATTCCAAGATCTAGTAAATAAATAAACCACGAATGAGACTACTGTACATACTGTACAAGCTCCTCCTACTTCCTCAGTACATGTCTGATGTACCACTGCAGTGATCATTGAATGTTATGTCAAATACAAATGCGACTCCGAGCGCTGAACTGTGAGAATGAGGCGCATTAAAAATTCGATTTCTTGAAAACTATAAAACCTAACTGAATCTTTGTTTTCAATAATTAACATAATTCCTCGCATGATGAAGTTTTCAATGCACGGATTTGCTGGTGGCGACTTTAGGGCTTATTTTCTCGAAAAGACTTTACATTTTGAAAATTTGGTGAGCACCACTAGAAACACACTAGTTTTTTGAATAAGTGCCCAAAAATTCATAATCGTAGCTCAAACCCTTAATTTAAGAACGGATGTGTTTTAAAAAACGCATTTTTCGAATTACTTTACATTAATGAAAAATTTGATTTTGCAAAATTGGCCCTATTAAAAAAGTTGTAATATTCCATTTCGGATGGCCAAAATGATTCTCTACAAGATGGCAAAAAGATCCATTTAGTTATATCTTAAAAACTAAATGAGATAGAGGAGCTATTTTGCTGTACTATAAATACAAAACGAGTTGGATGCAAGTGAAATAATGAGAGCAGGGATTAAAACGGTAGAATTTACAAAGATGATGAGTATTATGAGATAAATCTTATAATCAGTTTTTATATACTATTTTTTCTGATGTACTATACTTATTCATGATTATTTTTTGTTTATAATTTATTTTAATAACTAAAGATTTTACATTGCCCCTTCTCATACTCGTAGCACAATATGCAAATGCATCCTCATTATGCGAACAGTTTTCTTCCACCGAATATTGTAATACTAATATGGTTGCTGGACATTTCTATACCACAGTATTGTGTTCTATACTACTGGTACAGATTTGTCAGGATGAACTTCATATCAATAGGGTTAATAGATGATAGATTTTATCATTTACCTAATTGTTGATAAGTATAAACTTTTTTAAATTTATCGATGAGTCCATTACATGTTATTATATCACAGCATTCCCACCTAACCTGGAAACATCAAAAGTCATGAAAAAGGCATGAATCTGAAATCGTAACTTAGAAATTATGGTTATGGATAGAAGTTGTGACATTTTTTTATTTTTTATCATAAATTTAAATTCTGAAGATTTGGTAGGAACCCTATATCAGTCTCGAGTGTTATATGTAACAAATATGAGTCAGATGATGACTTTAAAAACTCACCCTAGGAATGACATAAATTATTTTAACACGTTGTATGAACAAGGTCAACTTTAAACTTGGTTTAGATATTAAAAGGTTACAATTTTAGCAACAATTATAACCAAGGACTTTAATCCGTGGTTTATTGTTGAATCTTATACAATTTCTCCTATAATATATATGTACATGACAACATTCATTAAATTTTAGGCTTCATGTATGGTGTAGATACATTAAAATCTGTAGTATTAACACTGGCATGCACAGAAAGGTTTATAACGCCTGAGAAAGCAGTTTTTTTATCCCGATTAGAAGAAGAATATCAGACTGGTCATTGGGGAAGAGTAGAATGGGCCCATGACCTTAATCAACAGGATCTCCAAGCTAGATTATCAGCCGTTGTACTATTTGTTTATTTTAATTCACAGTCGAATAATATACAGTCTAAAAATATTGGTTAAGATTTAATTTATTTATGTGGTGTGGTGATGTTTTAAAAAGCTCAATAAAGTAAATGAAGTTTATTTTCTTTTTTATTATTTGAATGCATATTTAATATTTTTAAATAGAACCCCATTTTTTCAGTGAGATGATCTGAAAAAAAGTAAATATGAACATAAGTAATTATATGTGATGTGTTTTACTTCTCATGGAAACATCCAGTGGCAGCTGGTGAAATTAAGGCTATAACTAAACCCGGGATATCACGACGTTCATGACGTAAAAACCAGGGCCGATGAAATTCATATTACATAGTAATGACCATTACTCATTTGTAGCTAGTATATAATTTATATTTTTTTATTATTTATACATACCCATATTATACGCATATTCGTAAATGCAGTCGGTTCGACTGTTCACGCTAATATGCGTCAATATCAATGTAGCACAGCAACGTCTCACTGCCGTGAGATCCGGGGTATAATTATATACATATTTTAATATTGGAGCATGGGGCTTAAACGATATGTTTCGGCATGGCTATCAGTACTTAAATGATGAAGGTGCAAAAATGTCCACCAGCTTATTTTTTAGACACCCTATTCAGGGTGGGCCAGATTTTAATCGGGAAACTTAGAGAATCGATTAAATATACCAAAATAATATGGATTTGTCATATGAAGTTATAGCTAAAAATGCTTAGTTTTCAAGATAGATAATTGAGATATTGTTATGAAATTCAGAAGGTCCAATATGCGTACACCTCAAACCATAGTTTTCGTTTCTTCATTTGAAATTACATTAATGTAAAAATGTATATATATAAAACCATGTAATTTTTTTAAATGATTCTCAATTAACAGCTAATTGATAAGTAGGGAATGAATGATTTTGAAATGAAAAATATAAGAAAACTTTTTTGTGCATTAATGATAGTAAATGTAGAAAAGAAAGAATGAATAGTTTAGGTCAGTGGCGTCCCGTTTTTTTTGTGAAGAATATCTTCGACACACATGGTGAGAAATGTACTGATGTGCATAACGTTCGCCTTCCAAATTTCATAACAGTATCTCAATTATTTCCAGATAAATATGGGAAAATCTGAAAATAAATTAAAACTAAGCATTTTTAGTTATAAGTTTATATGACAAATCCATATTATTTTGGCATGCTCTATAGATTCTTTAAGTTTCCCGATTAAAATCTAACCCACTCTGTATACTGTTTTATTTCTAACGAATTAATTTGCAATTTTTACTGGTTATATAGGTCTCAAAACAGATTATTTTGATTTAAGTCATCATGATTTCAGGATAAAATTCCACCTATGATTTTTTTGAATTCAAAATGTTTGGGGTCGTATTAGTGAATGTGAAAAATCCCTAGTTGCGAAATCTCATTTTACATGTACAAGGTGATTCTAAAAGCTATGGCTATATTTTAGGCACTTTAAAAAAAATAATAAATTTCAATTTTTAGAGGTTTGAGTGTGGAAAAAGAGTAAAAATTTGTATTTCACTTTATGACATCACTTTATTCAATTTTACTTGAATTGCTAAAAGGTGTAAAACATAAATAGTGGCAAAATCATAGATAATGGTGTAGGCACAAGTTAACAGACAGTTAACATCTCATACGTTTATGGATTAACAGGCTTTATAAACTAATTTTTGGTACAGAATAACAATTTTGATTTAATTATCCAATAAATTGTATGAATAAGAGCCTGATTGCTACCAGCTGTTTTATTTTCAGAATTTAAAGTGTACTGATTGCCGCCAACTTTGCCGATTATTTAATAGTGTGAAAACCATTTTAACAATACCTGGACCGATAACAGTATTATCAAATATAATTGACATTTACAAGGAAAAACTGATTGGCAAGGAATATAATAATATAATCACAGCAATTTCGAATACTAATTTTAAATTGATTTAAATAAAATTAAATACCACAGGTAATACAACCCCCTGTATCCCTGAAGGTATCTCAATGTGCCTTGTGTAGGAGAGGGTTACACATTTAGAGACAATGGACACACCCAATATCCGAGTATGCTAGGATTAATTTCTGGTTTAGAAAAAACCTAGCTCCTCTACCAGGCCGGGTCTTTGAACTTACTTAATGGATCTGCAAAAGTACCATCAGTACTATCACAAGTTTGTCTTAATCTAGTGTCTTGCTTTAACACACGTGAGAACTTTTCTCCAACGGGCTAATTTTTTGCGTCACCTATAGAGTGTAGCAGTCGATTTACTTCGTCCACTATTTGCAGTGACTCCGCTAACGACAACGCACTGTTTTGTAAGTTTTGTATGGCGTCATGTAATCCTTTATAGTTCTTGTGAATAGTTTTTAAAGCTGTTTCAACAGAAACATCTTCGAATCTTGTCTGGCTTTCCTTAATAGCTGCAGCCTAGTCTGGATTGAATTGTAGAATCACAGCTTTTATTTGTTGTAAATATTCAGCATAATAAAATGATGCCTCCAACCATGTTCCCCAACATGGAAGAATCGACTGTGGTGGTTCGGGAACACCGGGACACTTGCTACAAAATGCGCGAAGACGTTTAGGAGATTTAAGAAACATTTTTTTAGCACTTGCTATTAATGCATCTACCTCTGGAAAACCTTGTCAAATAGTTTCTGCCACAAGGTGTAAAGCATGCACTTTACACGTAACATGTACTAACCTACAACCATGTTCTTGAAGAGAACAGCCTACTAAACGCATTGTTGAGGCACCATCGGTCACAAACATCAACACTTGACTTTTTGACGTCAAATTTTTTTAACGTCTCCAGCACCACCCATGTAATTGTTTGGCCAGTACACTCAGTTAGTCTTTTGCTAGCTAGTAACAGTGGAAATGTTGGTTTAAGAGGGTCCAGTACACGTACTATAACATTTACAACAGAATTTTTTTTACAATGTCGTCTCGTTAGCACAACTACAACCGTGTACTTTTTAGTACACATTTGATTTTATTTACAATGTCTTCGCTTACAGTTGGTACATAGTTACGCAACGTTGTGCGACTTGGTAACGTCACCTTGGGATTGTATTTATTCCAGAACTCCTGAAATGGTTGTTTATCGAGTATGTGCAGGGGAACAACACAGGCAATCAGCATTAAGAGTAAATCGAATATAACCTGTGTTGTCTAAGGCACGCCATTTTTTTTTAGTTTTATGTTGCACAGAATTTACTTGATGTTTACAGTCACGTTTGTCCAAGCACGTCAGGTCAGTCTCGCACACCTTACAAATTATTATAGCACCATTGTAGAATAAATTCAGGAATTCACTGATAAATTTATTCACTTTGTCGGCGTATGGACGTTTTTACCCTTGGGCAGGTCCGACATACTTTATTATTAAATTAATATCAAGAATAAAATATGAAAAATAAAAATATCAACAATACAATGGAGAGAAATAAATTATTGACACCTCGACGCATAACAGTAGACTAAAATAGTAAACAAGTCTCAGCTTACGTACTTGGGTATTTCTCTACCTGACACAGCCCATGATTTGCGGATCGAAATGCCAACTCTAGTTATCACTCATAGTGATATCTATTAAATAAAATTCCCAGAAACTCAAATTATTAAAGGATTTCTCAAATGCTGTTACGTCACAACTCGTATATATTGTTTATGTCTAGAGTACAGATATTAGATTTTAGAGACGGCTGTACTCACAACAGCAATTAACACATATTTTAAACCAAAATAAAGCGGTATAATAGCATTACAGATGTTAACATTCTGGCTGAGAATCTAACCAATACTATCACTGGTTGCTTGGACACAATTTGTCCAATAATAGAAATTGTATTACCTATTCAATATGCAGATAAAAAGTGGATCACGGAAGACATATTACAAGCAATGAGAGAAAGAGATAATGAATATGAGGCAGCTCGGATAACAAATAATGAGGACAACTGGAATGCATATAAAGAAAAAAGAAATAAAGTTACAAGAATGATAAGAAAACAAAAACAGTATTACTATGAACAAAAAATAGACAGCTGTAGAAATGACTCAAAACTAATGTGGAACACACTGAAACAGATTACTCGGACAAGAAATCAGAACACACCTAAGTACATTAAGTTTAACGATGAGAAAGTATACAAAGAGTCGGACATAGCTGAAAATTTTAATGTTTACTTTATTGAAAGTATCGCGGATATTACTCAAAATATACAAAAATATAACAAGTATGAAGCTAAAGGTATTAGAGGGGAAAATGCTTTTAACGAATTTAAGCAGATACAAATGAATCAGTTGAAACAACTTGTTATTGAATTACCTAATAAAATGGGTAGCGATGGAATATCAACACAGATAATTAAAACTTCGTTTCAGGTTATTGGAAATAGATTCCTTAATGTTATAAACAGCTCATTGCAAACAGGGGTCTTTCCAACCATTTGGAAGAGCTCAGTTGTAACACCAGTTCCAAAAATTACAAACACTATATTGAGCGAACAATATCGGCCTATAAACTCATTACCCATATTGGAAAAAATGTTAGAGTTGGTAGTAAAAGAACAATTAATTGGCTACTGTGATGCAAACAATATTTTAATACCTATGCAATCCGGATTCAGAGAAGCACATTCATGTGAAAGTGCACTTATACTAGATGATTGGGCAAACGAAATTGACAGTGATAATATTATTGTGGCGGTATTTTTGGACTTCAAACGCGCATTTGAGACTATAGATCGATGTCTGCTTCTATCTAAGTTAAAAAATATTGGTATTGAAGGCAAAGTGCTAGAGTCGTTTACGTCATACTTGACTGATAGATATCAGAAGACAAAATTTGGAACAAGTGTATCTAGTGATAAGAAAACAGAATTTGGAGTGCCACAAGGTTCTGTACTTGGACCGGTATTGTTTATTATTTTTATAAATGATATTATTGAAGCCATTATGAACTGTAAAATACATCTCTTTGCAGATGACACAATGTTATATATATCAGGGAAAAATATCAATGAAATGGTAAGCACGATGAATAATGACCTTAAAAATGTATATATGTGGCTAAGTTATAACAATCTCAAAGTAAATATTGATAAATGTAAATGGATGGTACTAGGAAAAAAGTGTAAACTAAGAAATATAGATAATAACAACATTAATATTAAATTAAATAATGAAATGCTAGACAAGGTAAAGGAAATAAAATATTTAGGAGTAATATTAGATGAACAACTAAGCTTCAAAAGTAATGTAGATTACATTGTAAAGAAAGTAGCAAAGAAAACAAATTTCCTACGGCGAATATCCAGGGATGTATCAATGTTTACAAGACTAACAATCTATAAAAGTATAATTGCACCACATTTTGAATATTGCTCAACCCTATCACTATATCTAAATAACAATGAACTACAGATATTACAAAAAATGCAAAATAAGGCAATGCGAATAATATTACAATGCAACAGGTATACTCCAATAAACAACATGTTACAGATACTAAATTTCATGAATGTAAGACAAAGAATCTTACTACGAACACTACAATTTGTTTATAAGATAATAAATTCTACCTTACCGCGATATTTATATAGCAAAGTAACGTATGTAGGAGATATACATGATCATAACACCTGGGGAAGAAATGACTTATACGTAGGAAGGCATTATTCATCGATAGCTCACAAATCACTATTTTGTAAAGGTTTTAAGGAGTATAATAATTTACCATATAAAATAAAAAACTGTAACGGACTTAAACAGTTTACACATCTATGTGTTAATTTTCTAAGGAATTTACCTTAACAAAGTTTCAGTGTCACATTATTTCTTGAAGGTGTTCCTCCATTTAACGATCCACCCTGTCATATTAAAGAAGAAACTAGTTTAAACGTATTTAATAGAGAAATGTGTAAATATTTGTTATGTGATAATTAACTACTGTGTAGTTCATATTATGTCTGTGCTGTAAAATAGCTTATGCTAAATAAAGACTTTATTATATTATTATTATTAATACATATTTTAAACCAAAATAAAGCGGTATAAATTTTCGTCAATTATTTAAGTTTTGATATTCTCATAAAACGACCACACTTTTTACATGTCAAAAACTGAATAACACAGTCTACTACAACAAGGTAAACAAAAAATAAGTAGATAAAAAAAAAATAATTATTTTAGGTATTTAGTATGTACAATTTATTAGGTGTTTACAATATATTATATCTACGTAAAGTCATCACTACCTCCCAATCTCGACATTATAGCACAAAATCATATCAATTTAAAAATAAGCAGATGTAGAAAATGTAAAGAGGTCATTTTTATCTAGGTCAAGTTAAGAGTGCGGTTTCACCAAGTATCCAACTTAAATCTAGAAATCGCTTTTAAAATGTTTCTATTAGTAATATTAAAAAATGAAAACAAATATTCATCCTAAATACTATATAGATCTAATATAAAATTACAGGCAATGCTGATCTCGAAATTTTTATTTACATTAAAATGATCCCTGCAACTGAGAATATCAACTTTGATTTAGAAACATTGTACTAGCTCTAAACTATTTAATAATGCTGAAGAACATTTAATAGTATATTATACAACGAGCACGGAATGGTACCCATGGAAATGGGCATTCAGTGTGAGTTTTACACTATGCTTGTATTATGATTCTACCTATTATAAATACAGAAAAAAATTTAAACTTTTATTTATTAACAATATTAAATGTAATATTAATACAATTATTAAATATCATTTGTGAACTTCTTTTCTATAACTACATTCTCCGTGTTTTCTAAACTTTTGATCCTCGAAATAGACGGAATGGTCTTCATTTGAGCCCTAGATTTTATTGCTATCACTATCCTCCACCAACTGCTGTGAATATCCACTAACCATTGTTGCCGAAAATCAGCAGAAAGTGGTCAGTATATAAAATCGGATTTGGAAGTTTTAAATAGGCAGCAATTTGTTTTCCAGTATATTCAACTTTGTTTATACCAACTCTCTGGATGGTGCATTTTCCTTTCTGGTAGTTCAGAAAAAATAGGATTCATTGGTATTTTGTTGGTTAAGTTTGCATATCTTTTAAAAATCTCATAAGAGTCCCATTATTGTGAATTTTCTAGAAACTTTTGTTTTCGTATTAGACACTTCAACTAAAACTGCTGAACCTAAATATTTGGAATCAGTTATTTTCATTTCACACAGCTTATCTCTGCGACAGGCACCCATAACTCCCATAATTAATATAACCTACAAAAATTATTCATAAATGTTGATTTTTATTATTTCATTTGTAATGTATAACATACAGTACTGCAAAAGAACCAATGTGACGAAAGGGGGACTATAGTCAGCAGCATTTCCGATATTCCATAGGTGGTGCTGTACACTTTTGCGATTCTTATATTATGCAGAACTTTTATATCTATTGTCTATCAGATGATCCTTAAATAATGTCCAAACACATTTTTCAAATTTTAGAATGTTTTTAAAAAAAATTATTTAAATTTAAAAAAATCTAACATTCTAAAAAAATTCTATTGTGAAAATATTTATGCAATTATTGAGGAAATTTCAAATGATGGTTTTTTAATATTGTAACAGAGTATGTCATATATGCATAATGTTAATTAAATATATTAAAATAATTGTATTGTTATTTATTTATAAAACATTATTATAAATTTATGTGATGAAAATAATAATAATAATGTTTATTATTCCAGTGCATATTAATAGGGTGTACACATGATATTCACGGTTCTGTCCAACACGACGTGCTGTTCCAGAACCTTTTTTACCTGGCTTTGAAAATAAAATCAAAGATACCGATTTGTTGTTGTTATTGTTGTCGTTACTTTTTCAGATCATCATATATAATTTATTGTATAAATTAACACTATGCCAACTTGAAACAAATTCTTAGTTAAAGTTGATTAAAATTAGAAAATTTATGTGGCATAAATCTAACTTATTTGTCACAAATAAATAGCATTAGAAAAAGACGAAAATAATCAAATATTCAAAATATAGTAGAACGAATGAAAAACTTGACAGTTTTCTAGTACCTATTTAATATAATTGTGCCATTCTTGATTTACGCCACTGTTCTTTGTAAGTATTGAAGTGAGCCACAAGGTGGCGTCATCTCCAATATGAAGTAAGAAACTTCGATGGAGTATCCCTTGCGCACATTTTCATTTATTACGTTTTTGACTGATTGTATTTCATGTATTAAGCGAGCGACACACCAGCATAGGATATTTTTCAATGATTTTCTCAAATCTAACAAGTTCATATAAATACCGTCCCTAATGTAAATTAACAGTATGAATGCATTCCTCGCATTCTTTTGCCGGTTTCTCTTTTGCTTGACAGACAGTACCTTTGCCAGTAGTTATTCGTTATTTGGAGCTTCCTTAATAAACTTATTAATTTCCTCAAGTGAAGATTTTAGATTTTTTGGTTTGACTTTTGCTTTAAAAAAGGCTTACTTTTTAGCGTACCCAGCTATATCTACATTGTTATTAATTTTGAGTCGTTCTCAACATGGAATATTGTTATAAAGTTGAGGCTTTAAATTTCTTTGAGAGCTTATCAAAATAGGCCAAAAGTACATTCTCGGAAAATGAGTTCGTTTTTTGCTCCTTACCATGAATAAGTTATATGCCGTGCTATACTTTTCCTTGGATATTTCTAGTATTAAATTGGAACCCGTATTATTCGCAGCCTATTGGGCGGTGTTAATTCTAATTCACTTTCACTACTCGCCATGACTTTAAATTTCAAAACGCATTTCTTAAAAAAAGAAAAACTCTTCCCGTTTGCAGTTGTTTGATATAAAATATAACAACTGTTCATTTATTTTGGTGCTTTGTTATGCCGATGGCTCATGGCTATCTTTGCTATTTATGAATTTTCGCCCTGACCTGTAGGAGTTACTCTGCTAGTTGCTATAGCTACCAGTAGAGTAAAAAAAATGACATATTACAATGTACTAGATTTACTAATCAATGAAAGTTTCATAAGTGACAGATTTCATGACTTATGAAGGTATTTCTGCATATCACCACAAAACACACTTACTTCGCGATCCATACCGTTTTATTTGTAAAATACCAAAATGATCTAAACGAAGTAATAATTATTAATATGATAATAACAGAAACAGAAATAATGTTGATATGAGGTGCTGGTAGGGGCAACCAGCTATAGTAGTAGGCTTAACGTTTTTGGCGACATATTTGATTTGAATTTATATCTGTTTTAAAATGATTACAGAGCTTCTTTTAAACAACAAAGTTTTCAGTAAGAATATATTTTTTGACTTTAAAAACCCTGCTGATGCAAGTTATGTACATCAGGGACCACATAATAGAACACACATCAAGCTAGATTGAAAAATACACTGCCATCATGGAGACAACAGAAAATTCGTAACAATTCCTACAAAGATTCAATTCAATTATTAATTTGCTCATTAAATCTTAAGACTCATCAACAAAACTTCGTCAGTATATAAAGCCAGGGCATTTGATACAGATCAATTTGTTAAATTATCAAGATCGTATTATGAGTAATACCATTAATATTCCTTAATTAGAGATTACAATAACCTCAACAGGTCTGGGAATTTATTTCTTACTTTAGATTGTTAAAAGCTTAAAGGCTATCAAGAATGACAAATATATCAGCAATTCTTCAATTTATTCTTATTGGACTTAGTAAGTGATTCATAATACTGCATGTATTGTTTTTGACTTTTAGTGAGGATATATAGAGTGTCAAGATGCATTCCTTGAGCTTCGAGTTCCCTCAGTCTATTTCTTGTTGTATCTACACTATGCAGTAAAATTTTGGGCACTCTACAAATATGAATGGGTTTAAATCCATGCGCAAACAAAAAATCTATCATTTCATTCATCTTCTTTAAGCTTTTACTTTGCAGAGCTGGTAGTTTTGAAATTAAATATTTTGCTACCTCTTCAGTGCATTCAAGCCTTTCTGACAAGTATTCGGCTAAAGAATTGTCTCCTAATATTAATTTTGTATCTGAACGTCTTTTAACATATCTGAAATATAAGGAATTATTAAAGAAATTTAGAAACATTTCTGAACTTACAACTTACGTTTCAAATATCTCTGGTTGGGCTCGTACCATCCACGTTTTAAATGTTTCTATGTTATCATCTTTTGCCAAAGTCATTCTCTCTTTGATTATGCTAGTGCTATATCGTAGAACCCACAAATCTTTTATTATATCCTCATTGGTAATTCCATGATCTTAAATTAAAAATAAAAAATTCTTCATTAATGGGCTGGTTCCAAACATCCAGATACACATATTTTGAAAATTAAAACTTCTAAATGGAAAACGTTAAAATATATTTAAACAATTGTACTTAAAAATTGCATTGTTTTAAATTTTCTGAAGCTTGATAGAACATTATAATAGAGAGCCCGGACAGCTGAACAGCTCTTAAAAATAACTTCTGTGAAAGAATTGGTATCACAAGATAAAACCTACACTAATTGAGAGCTCATATTCCAAATCAACTACTGTGATTATGTTTCTGGGCCTTGCTTAAATTTATCAGAAGCAAACAAACTTCAAAAAAATCCAGAATATCTGTATTAGAATTTGTTACAAATAGTTTTATCCATGAGCATATAACACCACATATCCGGGAGTTTTTTTTTAATCATTTATTTAACGTCGGCCTATTTCCGCTACCAGGGCCAATCACCGACGCCAGAACACGAGCTACCCCCAATCTGGAAATTTTGATGAATATTTTCTCTGTCGAAGAGTAGGGATTTTTTACTTGCCTAACATTTAATAGACAAGGGACCAACTGCTTTAAATCCCTTCCGAAGGATAATATATCACCTACTCAACCCTCACCTAAGATTGCATGGCTTCTCCGTATATGCTGATATACAAACCACTAGAAGACAGTAGGAGGTTGCCGAGTTTCACTTGAGTTACCATCAAATTATTGACTGCGACTACTGTTGCTTAACTTTCGTATCGAATACAGGTACTGTTAAGGCAGATCTACGCTCGCCGCTATATCAGGCAGTTAGAACTACTAATAATAAATGAGAGGCGCTTATTACATTTTACCTCACTATTAAATAATGTCATCCTAACGTAAAAACCTATTTATCTCTTTGACAAACTAATTGCAGAAATATTACGCATAACCGAAATTTGAGACATACAAACGACCAATTGCATACAATAAGGCCTAAATATGAAACATCATCTTTAACTAATCTATCAACATGTCTATAATAATCTACCTCCACAGCTACACAACAAATCAACAAATGGTATAAAACGTTAACTTAAGACTCCGATTTTGAATGACAAATTAAACAAATTTAAAATTGTTTTAGACGGTGATAAAAACATATGCTAGACATACTGTTCTGTTAGATATTATATATACATATACTGTAGATATACATATATTGTAATATTAGATATTATATACCGTACTAATACTATACCAATGGTATCCTAGGTTGGTAGTTTTGATATCAATGTATACTATACCACTAACTGTTAAATTGCTTTTATTTTACACAATATAAAGACATTATTATTATTATTAATTATTATTATTATTAATTATTATTATTATTAATTATTATAATTATTAATTATTATTATTAATTATTATAATTATTAATTATTATTATTATTAGTATTATTATTACTTCATAGTTTAGGAGGGTATTATCAGGTGAAAGTATGGTGCTATTCTTTAGAACCTCATCCCTAGCTACCAAGTGTTGACATTTTTGGATGGAAATTATTATTGACACAATGTGTCTTCTTGAACTTAAACAAATTAATTACGTATTTAATTCTCGCTACCACAACCTAGATCTAGTATTTGTTGACGATCTCGAATCCATTTCATGTATAAAATGTGACTTTCCCTTGTCAAAGATGATCTTTCTCATATTCCTTTACAGATTTCTTTCTCTAATAGGAAAGCGCATTTACTTTGTGACACAAAAATTGAGTTGGCATGTCATTTCACAGAGCTAACTTTATGGATCTCAATAGATTTTTCACAAGGACTAACTGGTCCTTCATATCAAGTTGTAAAAATATCAACGAAATTATACAACACTTTCACAACATCGTTGAGGAAGGTATTGACAAGTTTGTGCCAAAAAGGCGTATCAGAAGTAATAAATACTCCGGAAATTAATTACCGAGAAAAACACACTTCACACGAAATATAACAGGACTTGATTGCAATTAGATTATATACTCTAACGAAGGACACGAAGTCAAGTTTAGGACTGACTTATGTTACTTAATGTTTGTTACAAGTCTGAACACTTAATTCCTGAGAACACAAAGTACTTTTTGTCATTTATTAAAACTTTACAGAGTAAGTTCGGTCTACCGAACTTAATGAAGTACAATGATCTAGAACTAAGTAATCCTATCGATATTGCCAATGCTTTTGCAAGTAATTTCCAAATGTGCTATTCAAAAACTGGCAATTATAACAACTTTCTCCCATCAATGCCGTTTTCATCGACTCTATCAGTTCATACTTTATTTTTACAGATGAAGTAGCCTCCAAAATCAAGTTTTTAGATCTTATTAAGACCCTGATGGATTACCTCCTTTTCTTATAAAAGGCTGTTGGGACTCACTCACTCCTTTTAGCTTAATTTTTCAAAAAAATTTTTGACAGTGGTATATTTCCCACAGCCTGGAAATCCTCAAACCTTATACCAATTTATAAGAAGGGCGATAAATCCGACATAAAAAATTACAGTGGAATATCTATTATTTCCATCAAGTTGTTTGATTCCATCCTAACTGATGAACTATTTGCCACTTATAAAAACTACATCTTACCAAATCAACATGGCAACTAATCTCAGTGTATATCATGAGTACCTACCCTCATCTATTGAAGCTGGCCACTAAGTAGATGTTATTTATACAGACTGTCAAAAGCATTCGACACAGTTTGCTATGAATTGCTTCTATGGAAACTCTCAGAAATTGGTATATCGGACAATTATTTGAAATAGATCAGATCGTACCTGTGTCATCACTCTCAATGTGTTAACATACTTAACCCAGTTTCTTGTGAAGTATCTGTGACGTCCGATGCCCACAAGGGTCTCATATTGGTCCCGTCCTATTTCTGTTATTTATTAATGACGTTACAACTTGTTTCATACACAGTAACTGCTTCTGTTCTATATGATGATGTAATATTCTCAATTTTTGATCATAGTGCTGTTTTGTCCGTTCTAATTTTGTATTACATTTGGATTTAGATTTGTTATAATAAAAGCTATCAATCAGTGTAGGTTTTATCTTGTGACACAGATTCCTCCACAGAAGTGAAAATATTTACCACATAGCACTCTACTATTATGCAGGAACGGAAATTTTACAACATAGTTTATAGACATATAGAACTAGACATTTTAAATAAGTAACAGCACTGGCCCTTATGGTGTAAAGTACAGGAATCCAGAAGTATTTTCCACAGGGCACTAACAGATTTTATTTTTAGTATTATAACTCCGTTATAATACTAATAAAGGTATAATTAAAATTTAAAGTCCAAAATATTCCAACAGAGAGGCGAGTTTAATTTACATATAGCAAATAATACTAAAAGTAATACCTAAATACAAAATATCAAGTCGTAATTCTCATATTATTTGATTGAAAATTAAATAGTTTCCACGCGCACTTCTTGATGATTTATAAAATTTATATCATACAATGGGAAAATCTTTTATTAGTGGACAATCGCAATTAAAGCTTAACTCTAGAACGCCCAACGTGAGGCACAATGTACCTCTAGTAATTTTTTAAATTTTGTTTACAAAAATCTGGAAAAAATAAATTGTCCCTTTTGAACTCTGTTGCAATATACTGCATAGTTTTTTTTGAAATTGCAGAGTAAATCTGTGTTCTAAGGTCAATGTTGTATGGTAGCTATTAAGTATCTCCCCATCTCTGAAAGTACGCTGTGTCGGAGCATTTTTCCAATTTATTACATTGTGATTGACACTAGTAGATTGAGTTATGATTAACTCATTAATACTTTACTTTCACATAGACATATGATTCCTCCTTGTTGACGTTGTGGGTACCTACTTTGCACTGACGAAAGCAATAACCAAATGCCAGTCAGTGAATGATATACGTGATTGTCTCAAGAAGGATTTCCATTTATTTGGTTAAAATCTTTTACTAGTTGGTAGTGGGTAGTGACGGACACTATCGATGATTTGAACTTTCGAATAATTACTGAATGAATGATTCCAATTATCAAATAAATATATTCGAATAAGTTTATTCAATTAGAATTTTTCTAAAAAACATAATTTGAATGATATTAACTTGCTAATTAATGCTGCTGAGTTTCACCTCTCATAAAAAATGGGACTATAGAATCAGAACCGACAGCCTTGTATCAGTCACATGTCATCATCAGTTAGTTGGCAGTTGCGTTTTGCTCATTTTGTTGTTTACACTGTTTATCGTATCACAAAATAAAATGTGTCTATGAATAAAATACCATCTCCGTCTATGCATATTCATAACCTCCCCTCCATTCTTAAATCCAACATTTTTTAAATTCATTCATTCAACTATCGATCATAGGAATAAGTACCAACTATCAAATTATTCGATAGTTCCCATCACTAGTAGTGGGCAATTGCAATTAAATTTTAATCACTTCTCTTTTAAGATACAAAACAAATTTTATAACCTGATGTTATAAATCACTGTGCTATACATCTTTATGCAGATGATACGCAGCTTATAAAAACATTTGAACCAACAGAAGCTAGTTATGCTCTAGAGGAAGTTAATGCAGATTTAGGCAGAATATTTAATTGGTCAGAGGAACATGGGCTACGCTTAAATGCTTCGAAGAGCTGCTTCTTAATAATAGGTACTAACGTCTTAATAAATAAAGTTAATTTATATAATTTTACCACCTTGCACATAAATGGAATAGAAATACCTCGTAAGGATTCAGCTAGAAATCTAGGAGTCGTATTTGATGCAAACTTAAATTATGAGGAACATGTTACCAATAAAATAAGGGTCATTTATATTAAACTTAAATCACTGTATAAATTTAAATTTATTTTCTCTGACAAAATCAAGTACAAGCTAGTGGAATCGCTTCTTTATCCACATATCGACTACTGCATAACAGTCTATTACAGTTATTTAACTGCAGAATTTAAAAATAAAATGCAACTAGCCCAGAATTCATGTGTTCATTTTGCATATGGTATTAGTAAATTTGACCATATAACACCTACTTATAATGTAAATTCCATCCTAAAAATCGAGTTCAGGTGGCTACTACTTTTTGGTGTGTTTATATTCAAAATTTATGCAAGCAAAAAACCTGAATATCTGTATGACTATGTAATACCCAGACAAGAACTGCACAATTTAAATCTGCGAAATATAGTAAGATTCGCCATACCTAGGCACAATAGCAAGAAATTTGAGTGTTGCTTTGCATATTTAGTTGTTAATTTGTTCAATAAAAGTGAATTTTATAATATGATGCAAAATAGATCAATAAGTAGTTTCAGAAGGAATTACAAAGAAAATATACTAAATGCACAAAAAAGCATGCAGCATTAGTTGTATATTGTATGTATATTTTTCTGTTTTTTTTTTCACTTCATTTTTGTTTGTTATGTGTTACAGTGATGTAAACATTAGTACTAAGCAGTTTTTTGTAATGGAGTATGTGGTGGCATGGAACAACGTAGGGTCAATGAGGGTAACTGTGATAGGAAAATCACAAGTTTATGTTTGTTTTTAGATTACACAGACATTGTTGTAAATATCTAAATGAAATTTTAATTGTGTAATCTTAGTAATGTTCTGTTTAAACATTTTATGCGGGATTATCTCTAAAATGCCTTCTCTTTTTTTTACATATAATTCTTGTTTTGCCACCTACTGTCACAGTTACCCCATCATGTCGGGGTAACTGTGATAGATGATGGGGCTAGTGTGATAGCCGTTCATTTTCTTAAAAATTATTCATTTGACTGTAATGGGCTGACTGTAATAAAAAAGAGCAGATTTTGTTTACTTAGTACAAACATTTTTAAAGCTTTATTTTAATATTTAACATTACAAAAGAGCAAATGAAAATAACTTCATATAACTTTAAAGAGAATAATGCACACAAAATAAGACAATGGTTCAAATACGTCTACAGGATCAGGAAAAACATATTTTATTCGTGCACCTTGGGTTAAAAGTAGGGGTTCTTCTAAAATTCCAACAATTTCATTGGTAGAAATAAGAGACTTATCTTTTTCGACTATTACAAAGGCAGTTTTATTATTTTCTACACTTTTTAAACCCATTACTTCTAACTCGTTATTTGAATCAACTTCCGATTGTATAATACAAACAAAACGAAAAGTTGTTTGATTTCTTTTGTCCCCTTTAAAACAAACTAACACGAAAGTTCCCTTCTTTAAATCCTCATTTTTAGCGGACAATACCTTCGTTGGTTCCATTCTGGGATCTTCTGGTGCATAATCGCTATCTCCCGATGATGCTGTTAATATTTCTGACTCATCTGTATTACTACTGTCAGTATTCTCAGCTTCTCTTGATTTCGGTTTCTTCTTAGGATCCGTCTTAATATTTTTTCTTCCTTTTTACAGACAAACTTTTCTTTTTTGCCACCTTTTCTTCCTTTTTCTCTTTAAGTTTTGCCAACTTTTCTTCTTCTTTCTTTTTAAGTGTAGCCAGGTAACTTTCTTTTGTTATAATCTCTGCTACGTCAATCCTTCTTTTTACACTTTTTATTACTGCAGTTTGAGTGACTTTTTGTAATAACAAATTTTGGAAGCATGTACCAGGACTCGATTCCATCTCAGAATTATTATCATTTAAAGATATATTATTGGGTTCTCTGGATGTACTCGGCATATCTTCAGATAAAAGTGAATGATCTATAGAAGCCGTTTTATCAACATTTTGTTCACTTGATCTCTTTTTTAAAAAATCCCTATACCTCTTAAGTTTGTCTGGATGGTAACTGCTAACAAGTCTATTGCATCACAATTACCCCACCTGTTGCTATCACAGTAACCCCCTAGTGTTTATTTATAAGGGGTGACTGTGATAACAAAAAAAAAATTTTTTTAGCAAGCTAAAATCGGTTTTGCTATTAGAATTCATCTAGCATACCTTTCAGATCAAAACAATGTAAAGAGGTCATCTAAATAACGTTTAACAAATGAGATACTTAAATTTTGAAGTAGTGTAAATTAATTTAAAAATTGGAATAAAAATTACATATGAAAACTACTTGACAAAACTTTTATATTATTTGCTGTTTATTTTTCATATTTTAATTTCAGTATTATTACCTAACATAGTAAGCGTTAGTGGCAAAATATTTCTTGTTTCTCAATAAATTTTAATTTTATTTGCGGGTATCGCACTCACCCCGAAATCACAGTTACCCCCATTGACCCTATATACGAATGTCACCTTTTTGTGTTTGTATGTTTTTGTACATATATATAATTCACAATAAATATTTTTCTATTCTATTCTATTCTATTCTATAAATCATCAAAAAGTATGTGTGGCTACTTTATTTAATTTTGTATTAAATAATGAATGAGAGGATTATAACTTTTGGTATTTCTCATATATTCATTTTTCACCTAATTTAAACCGACTTTTTTTAACTCAACCTTAGAAATGTCCTCCTTTACAAATTGGAATACTTGGAAACTCTAGTTTTAGCACAGTTCTAAATCATTCTTAGTGACATTTCCTCCTTTACAAATTTGAATACTTTGAAACCCTAGTTTTAGCACAGTTCTATCTCATTCTTAAGACATTAACAAACATATTGTTATTGTAATTATTCATATAGCTGTTACTATTTTATAATATTGTTAATTGTTGATATTATTAATAGATATAGAATACAGTAATAGTAATTTTACTGCTAAATTTTAACTGGGCTATCTTACCCATAAATGCAATAAAAATCCTAGAAAATCTTAGCCACCAAACTATGTACATTTTTAATCTCTAGAATACAACGAAAATAATTACCTTTTAGTAATTTAATATTATTCTCCAAAAGTACTATATCAAGTGAGATCAGAAAAGGCCTTTCAACAATAAATTTGCATACCTCACATTCTTTTACCTAAAATTACATTATGAACTTATATTGTGCCATTAATTTTGTTATATTTACCTTCAATGCCTTTGATATACGAGCAATACGTCTTACCTCAATTTCTTGAGCAACAAAGACTTTTATTTTATTATACGTCAAGGATAGTAGAGGTGTGCTCTCATTAATATCATATGGTAATTTTTTTAATTCATTTATTTTAGAAGAAATATCTGATGCAGCTAAAACTTCTGGAAACTTTATTAATGTAATTTTTGTGATGGCATTCGTTAAACAAGAATAATAATTTTCGCTAATGTCAATACCAGATACTTTTAAAAAGTTTTTGTATTTTGAAACAATTTCTTTTGCTATATATGGTCGAATATTAAGTAACTCCTCCAACTTTTTCATCACTCTTTTTTTAGTTATCTTATAATCCTCATCTCTTTTCATATAAAGTGGGGTTTCTTGAACTTTATTGGGTGTTATTGCTTGAGAAAATGTTTTAGCTGGTAGATAATTTCTCGTTTTGATAACGTGTAATAGACGGTAACTATGTAAAATATTGTTTACTATTTGAGACATCCTAACATACAAATAAATTAGAATTATTTACTCATCAATCACATCATTTTTATTATTTAACTGACAAATTCATTAAAATCGTTTAACCATAACCTCTCAAATTGTTACGTTACGACCACAGAACAGAAAAAGAGTTACGACCAGGAAGTAAAAAGACTACTCCCTGGTTACGACCGAAACGACCACAGAACAAAAAAAAAACGACCGCTAAAAATATGTGGAATTCTTTTTTCTGTTCTGTGTGTGCAGTGTTGTTCTTGTCATTACTTTAGTAATAGATCTATTACTATTTAAGTTAATTTATTACTTCATTACTTTCTGTCCTAAATCTATTACTATTTACCGTTGACTGAAAAAGTGGTTAACTTTTCAATCAATGCTATTTAAATTTTATATCTGTGTTTACAGTACAGACATCTTTAATCTAACACTAACATATTAGTTTCTAGAAAACAGGAACTTAATTTAGTTTGCACATAAAATATTATTTTAAGCTAATACTTCGCCTATCCAACGGTAGATGGCACCTTAAATTTTCTGAACCCTGTGTAATGTACAGAAACGCCGAAAACCTACAACCAACCTACCTTATCGGCTTATCGACCGAATATTGACGTTCCATTAATATATTGTAAAACTTATTTTTCTGCTAAATGTTTTGATTTTTAATGAACGTTTTTTTTTATATTAGTCGACTATGTACCAATATTAACATTCATATTTAAACTAAATTACATTATTTATATGATAAACACTAAATTGTTTTATATACCTTCTTTATACTGCTCAATACAGGTTAAAATTTCCCGCCATTTCAAAGAAGAGAAGATGATCATTGGCATTGGTTTGATCAAATCCCTCTGTGTGGGCCTTCAGCTAGTCTTCCAAGTTTGTACTTGGCCGCCGTGACATATTTTTGTGAGGAACCTAATGAAAGTTAGTTTGGGGGTTTATCCTTAGATTCCGGAAATTTCAAACAGGAAGTTTTAAATTTGGATGGATGGTATCCGATAGATGGCAACTCAATCGGTCATTGGTTAACTAAGTAGATTTTGATAAATATGCCTATACACCTATTGTTTGATATTGCTATGAGTTTGTAGATGGCACTGTTGCCTAATACACGTCAGAATATTAAATATCCTTAATTTTAACCTAAGTTTTTTATTTTATTAAAGTGTTAGTGTGTGTAACTAAATAAACCAACAATGAGCGAGTTTTTTTTCATAAAAATAAAATTTATTACTATTTATTAGAAATTTGTTACTATTTTCGGACGCCATCTATTACCAAATTTATTAACACGAGCGCAACACTGTGTGTGTGGAACTGAGAGTTGTATTTTTATACTCTCAGCATGCATTTCTTAATTTTTTGGATGGACGTTTTTTGAAATGTTAGTTATTGTTTAACTATCTATTTTTCTGATTACATGTTTTTGAGATAAAACCCTGAAAAGGTATTTTTCTTAAGCTAAGAATAATTGACTAATACTATAGTTGTCCCTATTTTTATCAATCCAGCTAATGATCTTACAAATTAACTTGCATTATTCGATACGCTTATTAATCTTATCATACAACACTATTTTCCTATTTGAATCTTTCACAACAGATTGTATACAGGCTGTAATGTTTTATGTATCAACCACAATTACTTGATTTTATTTTATTTGAAATAGAAATATTCGGTGCCCGTCGCAAAAAAAAATTATTTGAAATATCTTAGCTGAGAGCTCATCTGTGCATGACGAGTAAACTTTAACGTACTCCTCGAGGTGGTTAAAGTAGAGTGCACTCGGAGTGTTACACCAACAATTTACGAACGACATTAATATTTACCCAGTTTAAAATTATACCACTTTACGAATGGCTAGTGTGCACACGGTTAATAAACAAAACGGTGCACATAAGGCCAAATAACTAAATTACGACGACAAAAATAGGTATAATTATGTTTTTCAAATTAATCACAAATACCTTGCAAACGTTCTCCATAAACCAGTCCGCAACGCATCGTAAGAAAATCTTTTGTTAACGCAACACAATAGCCTGCGCGTGCTCGCAAAGTTGGGTCTTTTTCTGTTCTGTGGTTGGGTTAGCTTTCGCACGACCAGTGTCGATTAATTGCGCCTGATTTATTGAATGACTAACTAGGTCCGTCCTATTTTCATAAATTTAAATTCACAATATTTTCTACATGGATCCTGAAGCGTCAGGTATGTACTTTAATTTGCCATTATAGTTAACATAATAGTTGTACGCAGTATAGATATAATATACGTTTCGTGCAATACTGTTTTTGTTAAAAAAAAATATTGAAATGTTTACTTTAGCTAGAGTTTTACAAAAAGTTCCGAGAAGTACACCGACTTTTTTTTACTAGTTTGAAATAATATAACTAATATAAAAAAAGAAAAATACAAGTCCCCTTATTTCCCCTTTTGTTAAATGGAGGGTATTCTTTTCAGGTAGTCGCGGCGGCTCCGCTCTAAAAGAAATGAAAATTAAGAGAAGAGAACTATTTATGGTGTTAAGAAATAAACAGTTTTACAAGTTATCGTCATTAAACTGTAATGAACAATTATTAAGATATATATTGAACAAATTTGATGTTAGTGAATTTTCTGAACATTGTACAAAACAAATAAAACTTGTAGTCAAAGTGTTTGTCACGAAGCTACTGACGAAATGGCGTAGTTGTAATTACATGTATGAGTGTTTTAAGAACAAGCACAGAATCCAGTAATGATGGGACATAGATTTTTACAGAAAATGTGGATTCAGATCTAAACTGCCACTGATTAATTGGACGAAACATCTAGTATTGATTAATCTTCAATAAATTATAAAAGTATTAGTAGTAATTAATAGTTAAACCCATATTGATTTACAAACAAAATTTAATGAAGTTGTATTAAGCATTCTCAGACTGCTTACTTTTATGGTGATGATGACGAAGGTAATGGTGATCAGGAGTCTGATGATGATTATGATAAGGATGATGATGTGGATGTAGAATAATATTTTAATCAAAACTGTATATTATGTACCTATCTCACTAATTCAAAATACAGAAATAATTTAATATGAAATCTTTTTTTTTTTTTTAATTAGAATATATAGGCACCTGACCTCAATTAACCCTAATTAGATATTTTTATGGAAGATAATTATTAAGTAGTCTCCTCATAAGCATTTCTGATTGGAATATCAAACAAAATCATATTTTATATTTTTGTCGTCGTAAATTGATAATTTGCCCTTATGTGCGGTGAACGGTGTCGCATTTAATAAAATTATGGTGGGGGAAACATCAATGACGTCACAAAGGGCGTTTTCGCTTTTCGTTCGAAGTGTTTATTTTTGCATTTGTGTTATTTTAAGTTTTTAACCTTGTTTATAAAGTATTCAGAAATCGAGAAAAAGAACAATATTAAAAACTTAAAATAACACAAATGCAAAAATAAACACTTCGAACGAAAAGCGAAAAAGACCTTTGTGACGTCATTGACGTTTCCCACCACGATAATTTTTATAAATGCGACTACCGTATTGTTTATGAACCGTGTGCATATAAGCATTCCTTACAGTCGTACCGTAATGGAAGTATTAATCGCAATTTCATTGGCCGTTTTAAGATAGCCGTAGGGCATGCGCAGTTACATGACGTCAAAGTGCATTAAATCCTTTTGGAATCATTTGTGAACAAGGAACTTGTTAGACGATAGAGAAGATACTCACCTAGCACGCGGTAGGTCCAGGGTTCGAATCACAAACTTATTATTATTTTTTTTGTAAATAAGTATTTTTTAGTTCGTTAGTAAGATTTTCCTTGCCCTTTATTATAGTTTGTTTATTTTCCTTGCCCTTTATTATAGTTTGTTTATTTTCACGGTGCCGAATTTCTCTTTAAAAATGATATCTGATGATCACGCCATGCCGTGGCCTTGAAACGGCCAATGAAATTGCTAGAAATACTGCCATTTCCGTATGACTGTAAAGGATGCTTATATGCGAACCGTGTAGTGTTTCTGTGGTAGTGTGCACTCTGTATAGAATAGAATAGTATATATTGCTTATATACTCTGTGACGCGATCACAGAACTGAGTGATGATGACCCGGTCCTAACTTTAGCGTTTTCCATTGGTAAAGCGGTGGTAAAACGTGGGTAAAATAATGATTAAATATACATATATATACTCAAATTAATAATATAAAGATAAGTAACACCCATAACAGATATACTGATTGTGATTATTATGACATGACCCATACATAAACAACAATTTGCATGTTTACATATCAACGTATTCAAAACAAACCAGGGGCGGCTCCAGCTTCAGCCTTTATTTTAATTTGAAATTTAATAGATATACCAAATTCGTTTGCGTGAGAAATGTATTTTTCAGTGCTATTCTGCTGTTGCAAATTGATTATAATTAAACCATTATCTAGGGCATTACTGGTAAAATAAATTCTGCAGTTTATTTTTTTATTAAAGAAAAATTTTCCACTCGTTCGGAATTTTTTACCTGCACTTCGTAAAACTTGAAATAAATTTACAATACAATACTTTATTAACCTCAATCAATATACATACGATACAAAAGGCAAGTCATAGTACTATTTTATAACATAATTACATTAAAGATACAGTAAAATATAGAAAAACAATAATATTTAACCGCAGGTATGTTCGCCGGTGTTACTATAAGTTGTGATAAACAATACTCAAAATACGACGTCTTCAAGCAAATTAGTCAACTTTGATCTTGCTAACTAGCGAACAGCTTTCCTCCTTTATATTTACTTCTTGTCTAGAGCAATAGTAAAAATGTTTAGTTCTCAGTAAAATATGATATGACATCCCGATGACGTTGTTGTCCACTAGCGAACAAAAAATCAAGTAAAAATGTCTTGTTTAGAGTAAAAATTGGCAACCGGCGAACAGACGTCATTACATTTTGAAGTACCTACTCGTGAATGGTGAGGCTGCACAAAGTGTTGGGAAAAAATTGTGAGAGATTGGAAAATTCCCTTTAATAAAAAACACATTTAACATTTAAATTTTCAACACTTTTAATCCATATCTTATAATATTATAATCACTTTTTTTAATGTGTTGTGAACACACGTAGTGCCACTTAGTGGCATTTTCCATTTTGAGAGCTTTCAGTCAACTTTCTCTTCTCTCCAGATTCTTGGGAAATCTGAAAGTAAACACATTTTTTTAATAACAACCTTTAAAACTGACTTAAAAAAATATCAATTGACTTTAAAACATCTACAGTTTGTGAGCAACCTTAAGAATGAAATTTCCATTCAAGTTAAAATAAATATTTTTGTACGAGTATCTTTTTTTGATAAAATGTGGATTTTTTACTGTTCAAATGGAATGAAATGTTGTTGTTTCTGTAAAGCTATCATTAATTTTAGTTATTTTTCACACTTTCGCATTATGCCGGCTCTGATTTGTTTTGTTTACTTACCTGTGAAAAGATAAACAACCCCGCGGTTTTCCTCTTTTGACCGTACACTACACACTTATTAGTCAGTTTCTCAATAAATATTTATAAATAAATTTTTTATAACTAAAAATCGATTACTAATCACAGTACCAAATAATAGAACTTTAAATTGACTCAAAAACACAGATTAAAATGACAGACGTCTATCTTACAGAACACTTTGTTGTCAAGACGGTGATAGATCGGACATCGATCGGATTTCTCCGTGCTGTGTTCATGATTCTGACCAATAGGAATAAAACCAGTGATAATATTTACATATCTCAATTGTGATCTAGATAAATCGGACAACTTTTTATGCTTTGTTGTAAGGTCTGGAACAAGAGTAAAAATGTTTTCTGAGTAAAATACGATGCCCCGATGACGTTGTTGACCACTAGCGACCAAAAATCAGTTAAAAATGTCTTGTTTAGAGTAAGGGTACATTTACAACCAATTCGGTACGGGCACAATCTGCTGGTGGATTGTAAATTAAGTTTTAAGCATATCTGGTTGAATGTATTTGTTTACAATAAAATTTTAAGTCGGCGCGACCTTGAACTGCACTTCAGGTTTGAATTAGATGCTTGCAAATAGCAAATATTCAATTCAATTGCGGCACGAATTTCAAATTGCGCATGCGTACGACGACACAAATTTATTGTTTATATTTAAAGTCGGTTTGTGATTTGAAATTGGAAGATTAGATCTTTTTAGTATTAGGAAATATGAGGTTTTTAGAAGTTATGTTAAATAATTGTTGTGTAATTGTAGTTAGTTATTTACGATTCACTTTCAGCTACGTGAAGGGAACGCCATTAATACAAGGTTCTGTTTAACACTGTCTTTATTCATGTCAGGGTGGTTCTGGGTTCACAATATATCGGTTATATGACTGTTTACACACATAACAGCATTACTGGTTACCAGAGACAACCACGAGACCCCTACCGACTGCGCCATGTGTAATTATAGTTAGTTATTTATGATTCACTTTCAGCTACGTGAAGGGAACGCCATTAATACAAGGTTCTGTTTAACACTGTCTTTATTCATGTCAGGGTGGTTCACAATATATCGGTTATATGACTGTTTACACACATAACAATTGTAATTATTTAATCAAACTGAATTTGCACACGTAATATTAAAAAAATCTCAACAGATGGCAGCTTCTAACTCATTATAAATGACCTAAATTTGATCTCGGCACAATTCACAATCCGTTAGTAAATTTTGCCTGTAGCTAATTGGTTGTAAATAATTAAGATGAGTGATTTATTTTCAAAAGATAGAAACAGTGTTGCCAACAATGCCAATATCAGCATCTGGAGAATCCCCAAAAGAATCTCGAAAAATGCTTAAGAATTTCTTAAATCCAAAAAACTTAAAAAAAAAACAGGATTTGAATTTTGCATTTTTTTAGCAAAAAACGTCGGAAATCGATTACATGGGACGCTGACCAAAGTCACTGAAGACAGCAGCGAGTGATCAAAGGAATGCCGACGGATCGTTGTATCTTTATAAATCTTTGACAAAAGTATAATTAATTAGTCTATAATTTATATATTATGAATAAAGTACATTATGCATATTTCTTATTATGAATACTGTATACGTCACTCTCTCGAGGTGCGTACTCCTTTAAGGTACTTAATAGATAATACAAATAGATGACCAGCTAGATTGCCAGACTTATCATCCTTTGATTTTTGTGTGGTGCAGTATGAAGGTTTTTGTTATTTAATTAAATATAAATAATTAGTTATGTCAATTGTTTATTATTCTTTTCTAAATTAAGATGTGTCTACTGATTTTTTTTTATTTTTTAAATATATTCAAATAATTATTCTAAAAAAGCTGATTAATGGAATATTTCTTTTATTATTCTCAAGTTTATTTCAAAGACAAAAGAGGCGTTATATCAACATAATTTTGTTGTTGTTGTAAATAAAGCAATTAATTGAATATCAGGATGACCCATCTCGGTTCCATTTCAAAAAGTTGACATTTCGTTAAAAAACCACTAGAGTTGAATTTAATCAGTAATAAATCCTGCGTAATCCGAGTATTCGAAAAAAAATATTTTATAAGTACTCAAAGACCAATTTCAAACAGTCTCGACCAAGTCTTTAAGTCTTCTATGAAAAAAAAATATATATATAATTGACGACCGAATTGATGAATCCCACATAGCATAAGGCAAGTATATGCGTAAAACATGAATAAACGATTATATAAAATATACTTTGCATATCTGTGCTTGTTCCTGTTTATTTATTATTCTTATGATGTATGAATAAAATATACTATGCATTTTATATAAAAATTGACTACATACGATGTATATTCATTTTAGGTAACAAGTGTATATGCAGATTTCTTCTACTTTCTGCATATATACAGAGTACATTCAATATTTGCAGGGAATATAGATGGAATATGGAATGATCATCGCTGTATATTTTTGTGCTATTTGAGATGGTTGGGATATGTAGAATCGTAGAATCCAAACATGCAAAAATTTTACAGGATATCCCATTTAAAAATATGACTTTCATAACAATTCCAGCAAAAGTGGAAGTCGGCCATGTTAGATTTTTACGGCATATAATCGGAAATTACTTCCATTATAATCACACCAAGTTTGAAAAATGACCCTTCACCCGTTCATAAGATATAATTATAAACATGGCTATACGCTGGGCCACCTGGTATATAAATGTCAAGTGCATTCTGTGGAATATATTTCAATTTTAAAAATAAATACTCAAACCCAACTACTTTCTCCGGCGGAAGATGTCAGCTGCCGTTGTGGCACAAATACATAGAGAAGTAGAGTTAAAATTTAATTTAGATTAATTATAAATTATTACAGAATCATGTACTTCCTTAATTTAAATAACAGGAAAGTTTATGAAAAATAGTAACTGATATTTAGATACTGTTTTCTCAAAAGATTTAACTAGAAATCCTTTTACCAAGATTTTAAATATATGCTATAGAAATGATGCTACAGGTAGATAAATATTAGGTAGATTCATAGAAAAATATATTTATCTATGGGTAGATTGCATAGAAATGTGATTTTTACGTCAATTTCTAATTAGAATTCAAACGTTGTATGTATGTGTATGTAAAACTGTTTTCAAGGATTTGTAGTATAATCTTTCCTCTACACATTAAAAAAAAACTACGTGGAGAAAAATCAAAAAATAAAGGTTGTGGAACATATTCGGTAACTTGTGAATTCACAAAATGCCACGTTTTGAATTTAGGACAGATTCCTCTTTTAAAGTTAGATGGGCGATGAGGTAAGACCTTATGGTAGCACAAAATATTTCTAAAATATGTATAATACATTGCTACAACATAGAATGTTTCCATAATATTGTAAAGATTTAAAAAAATATTTTAGATATTTAAGAAATAGGACATATTTAAAAAATATTTAGTAATAAATATATAATCTATTCTATATCAGCAATATTTAATAATAATAATAATAATAATAATAAAAGGCTTGCCTCTTCACTTTATTATTCATTAGTGGTTTAATCTGAATAAAACAGTTTATAAATTTTTAATTAACTTTAAACAGTAGGTACTAGTACAAATTTATTTTGAAAATGCTACATTTATGGGAAATATACAGAATATTTATGTTTTTTTAGTATAATACTAAACCATTTAGACTGTGTTCCATAATTTATTACCACAATCATTATTGCAGAACTATGATCAGTCAAAAAATACCCTTGTACTAATAGTTTAATTCAAAAGTGACATTATGTGATCATCGCCTAAGTATAGAAACTTGTTTGGTATAGGAATGTATTTGGCAGAGGAAAAGATGAAAAAAATCTGCATCAATTTTTTAAAATTTTAATCTCCCAATTCTCAAATGACTTTTAAGTAAATTTTTTACTGATGAACAATTTCTCATTTGGAAAATCTTCCCGAAAAATATCCAATACATTTTTTAAATAAATATATAATATAAGACTTAAAAGTACGCTTCTAATTATGAACCAGAATCCAAACGCTTGCTGCTGCAGTGGTTATTTCTGCGTAATCTGTCAAAAATAACCTTTCTACATTTAACACGATGTTTATCAATATGCCCCAGTTACTTTCCGTTTTTGTTGCTGGCTATAAAATGTAGCCTCCTTTGATCTGCCTTAAGTTTACAGCACTGATTTTAGATCGTAAGGTATTCTCTCTCTTCTCATTAGTGAAAATACGAGGCAAGTTCACATTCGGTGATTTGTCGCATCAATTTGTGAGCTGTGGAGGTTCTCTGTGAACCTGAAATAACTGGTCTGGCCTTGGGTCAATATAAATTACCGTTCTGAGATAAAAAGTAACAAGGATGCCAAAAATATCACAAAAAAAATCATTTTTTGATTTTTGTTTTGTCTTTAGCTATAAATTCTTGTGTGTTGTTTTTAAAATCATTAAATCAATGGTTATATTTGAATCTTTTTTTTAACGCCTTATTTATATTAACGTCCTGGCAGAGTTTAGCACATTGCTAATTCACCACTCAACCAGGACGGACACACACACACACACACACACACACCAATCATTCCTTCCAATATTTGCCAGATGCAGCAGCTGAGACTTGAACTCAGGAGAGATAGACAGTGACTAGTCGTGTTCTGCCACACAATAACGCTCAAAGCCAACTGTGCTACCGTTACAGTAAAATAAAGTAAATAAAATACATATACAAATTATTTCTATTACAGTTCATAATGCGTAGAAATTTATGACATGGTGACTGAGGCGTGCATGGCTGTATAACCCAATTTCAACAGAACTGTAATCTTAAAGCTAACTACACATAACTTTTCTTGTGGCAACTAATACATTTGTAGGAAATTTAAAATACATTACTAATTTTAGAAAGGTGAGAAACGATTTGTAACATAATGTCTTACACATTGCTCCAATGACTTCCTGAAGTCATTGCATTGCTCTCACTCGTTAAATGTAGTTATTAGTTACGATTTATTGGAATTACTGGTTTCTTCTCTTTACCTGTACTCTCAATACTTTACACAAAAGTGTATACACAATTTTAATTTTCTTTAGCAAAAGTGGCAATTAAACTTTGGGATGTAAAATCAGTTTTGAGTAATAACTGAGAAATGGGAAGTTTTTTTTTTGTAAGCATATCAATCAAAATCTTATTAGGATCAAAACTGCAAAAATTGCTCTTACCAATATAAATCAGCAGCATTGGATTATCTATGAATAATATGACAAATACTACTTACATCAAATAAGCTTTTTTAGAAACTGTTGACTACTAAATAAAAACCAATATAAAAAATTAAATATATTTACATAATTAATTTTTAATCTCTTGAACCGTTTTTCAAGCCTGGAACTATACTTCGATAAAACAATAGCAAATATATATATAAACTGTATAATCAAATCGCTTTTATAATTACCTTCTAACTTTTTTTTTGTTGGATTACTTTTTATTTATATAAATTAGGCAGTTTGCATAATAACCAGGGTGAATGGAGTATTGTACTGTAATTTCCACTTTTTCATTTTAATATCTTACAAATCTATCCCAATTAATTTTTTATTCTTTGTTGCACTGAAGAGGAACAACAATTTTGAAACAAAGGTGTTCATAGCTGTTTCCTTTTTTGGGGCAAGCTGCATACTTCCTCTTTTGATTATTATAACAATTATTAAAAATAAAAGTGCTGGGTATGCCATTATGATAATTTTGTATGCATGTTATTCTGAATTCTGTATTTTTTTTTATATATTTATGTATTATATACTTATATTCACTGTTTTGTGTATCAGTTGTATATATTCAGAAAATGCTAATAAAGTTACTACAGGGTCCGGCAGAATGATTTCCCTGTTTTAAAATTGGTGCCACTGAGGTACTGTTGGTGATGGGCAGGGCTTAATTATTGTTTTGATTCCCGGAAGGTTTGCCATTTCAGTTGTCATCATGGTGTGGATGGTGAATATTGTGTGTTTATGATTGAAGCTTATTTCAAAAATTGTGACTCTCTCATCGCCACGCAACGGTTATTTCGTCGGCATTTCAAGTAGGTCGACAGGGAAGAATACCTGACAGGAAAACCATATCGTCATGGATTGAAAATTTTAGGCAGACAGGTACAGCTTTAAAAAAGAAAGCATCCGGAAGACCTTGGAGCGTTCGAACACCAGAGAATATTGCAGCAGCGAAACAGGCCGTTAACAGATATCCACAACTTTCAGCCGTGGATGGAACATGCACTGGCCTTGGGAATATCTAACCGAAGTTTGAAAAGAATTTTGCATTCGGACATGAAGTTTCATCCATATAAAATGATGGTTCAGGAACTTAAGGAACGTGATTGGATCAGCCGCCAAACAGCTTGCAAGGCCACGTTGGAAAATGTTCCCACTGATGCTGTTGTGCTGTCTAGTGAGGAAGCTTATTTTCATCTGTCGGGCTGCATCAATAAGCAGAATTTTCGTTGTTGGGCAGCAGAAAATCCGCGACAACTCCATGAACGACATCTCCATAGCGAACGTGTTACTGTTTGGTGTGCGATTTCGGAATTTGAAATAATTGGGCCGTACTTTCTTGAGGAAGAAGAACACACAGTGACTGTTACATCCCAGCGCTATGTAGAGATGTTGCGAAACTTTTTGGAGCCGAGACTAAATAATCTTGGAAGTGTATGGTTCCAACAAGGCTACCACGCACACGGCAAGGGCATCTATGGAAGTTTGAAAAGAAATTTTTCCAGTACAACTCATCTCACTACTTGGGGACATCCCGTGGCCGGCTCGATCACCAGATCTATCACCTTGTGATTTCCTCCTTTGGGGATACTTGAAGGCAAAAGTCTTTAAACACAGGCCGCAGACAATTGATCGACTGAAAGATGTTATTCGTCTTGCAATCGCAGCAATACCACAGGCGATGACTATGCGGGCACTGCAGAATTTCAGGGTGAGACTCCAGTAGTGTATAGCTCGACACGGCAGGCATTTAAACAATATAATTTTCAAAACATAGTGATTGCAATAAGAAAATAAAATGGCAAACCTTGTTCATTCTTGAAATAAAATTTTGAATATGATCATTTTTTGCTTGCTTTTATTACTGTTTCAAAATAGGGACATCATTCTGGAAATCATTCTACAAGACAAAAACAAAATGGCAAACCTTGTTCTTTCTTATAGTGAAATAAAATTTCGAATACGATCATTGTTGCTTGTTTTTATTACTGTTTCAAAATAGAGAGATCATTCTGCTGGGCCCTGTATTACTCAGTGGTGGCTGGTGAAATTATTAGGTGATGCCATGTCTTAATATTAGAGTATGCAATCTCAGCAATACTTTATGGCATGACTATCAATACTTAAATTTAAGTTTTGCGAAAATAACGACAATAAAATAAAAAAGTTGCAAAAATGGTTATTTTTTTTTTAGACAGTATAAAATACATTTTTTTTCATAATCAGGAGGAAATTTTTTTGATACATTTTAAATTTCATTAAAAAAATTGATTTTTTTGACATTTTAAAATTTGCACCATGAAAAATTAATTTAAAACAGAATTTTAAAATAGTGCAACTTCATAAATAATCAGCATTCTTCTATGAAATTTGAAACTTCTCAACAAAATTTTCTCAAGATTATAAAATAGTTATTTTTGATACAAGTGAGTAATGTGGTACTTTTTGATACGATGGAAAAAATAAACACTTTAAGAACATGTCATGTAATTTAAAAAAATAAATAATGGGAAACAGATTCCGAAGTTAACTGGATTTTTAAATTTAAAACCATCACAAATTACCTTTGTCGAAATGACATCCAATATGATGATATGGCGTAACCCTTATTTCATCAGCCGCCACAAAATTACTACTATACTCTGTTCACTTAAAATTTGCAGCATTAGCCAGGATAGAGAACAAAATGCATGCTGTTTTTTGGTGCACACGGCAGGCAGCTGTGCAAAGTTCCTATAACGGTTCATTTTCATGTTTATTTTATTTCATAAGCATCAGTCGTAATTGGATGTTTCACTCACTTAAGTTTAAGTGAATAGAGTTTAATACTATTACAAATACAAATTTAACTTTGAAAATTAACTATTATACCATGACTTCATCATATATTAAGCAACATAAACTTAAAATTACAAATTTGAGTTATTTTGATTAGTAATTATAAATGCGATCTGATTTTATACACAAGGTATTTCATTTTTAAGCTGTAGGTTGTACAACTTGTAGAAAAAATGAATTTGAGTGAAATTAACAAATATCCAAAAATACTGGTACCTTCTTAAAGTGAAAATCTTCGATTTAGTCACAAACATTTTCCAAACTAACTTTTTTTTAATATTCGGTATCTTTAAAACAGGAAATTTTTAAACATATATTTAGACCTTTTTTTGCTCAGAACTTATTCTACATGCAAAACATAATATTCTATGCCTTTTTTTATTTGTCTTTTGTATTTTACATTAAATAGATATTTTGAACTTTTAATTTAAATCATATCACATATTATTCTTGTACACCAACAATTTGAAATTTGGTTAATAAATACAAATTTTACTGTATAGAAAAGCAATAAGTAAAATAAAATTACCATAAGCTACTACAAAATACTATTTAAATATTTTTTTGTCTAGTACTTTGATTGATTTACAATTATTTTAGTTTTTATTTTTATAATATACTTAGCTATATCGAAATAAAAAATTTCTCACAACAAATGCATTTGAATAAAACTGATTTTAAAGAAAACGGATGGGGTGTCTGCCTGTCATTAAAAATAATTGAAATATATAAAAAATGTAATGATATGCAAGTTTATATACATTTTATTAATTGAATATTTTTCTTTTTGATAAAAGTTAAATAAAAAAACACAGTTTCTTATATTCATCTGACAAATGACAGTTACAATAATTGTAAATAATTATTAGGGCCGGACAGCTATACACATGAATCATATTTAACGTCACAAGCATAGGCGGAAATAGAAGTTGTCTATGAACCTAAGTACTGAATTTTAAAAATTCACTATCCATAAACATAATACATTAACATTCACTTTTGCGACGTCAGTTTCCTTGCTTTAAAAAACATATATTTATATAACAAGATACATATAGAATTGAATTACTCTGAGGACATTTCTGATAAAAATGTATTTTTTTCTCTATTTTTTTTTCAGTCTATTTGAGCACAAAATTGTAGCTGATAGCATGATCTAATGGGATATACATTTCTGTGCGTGTACTTCTGAAATGTAGGTATAAGAAATTATACAATTATTTTATTGTATAATAATACTTAATAATTTTTCAGTCAAATGCCCTTTAATCATTACAATTACGTTTCCATATGTACAAGCACTTTTATAAGTACAATTACCTTTTAATTAATACAAGTATATTAGAAAAGAAAAATAATAATTACTTCAATTACAAGTATTAACAAGTCAAGTAGGTGGCAGTAGGAAAGAATGCTACTATTATCCTACTCTTTTTAATCTTATTATTAATATAATTGTTAACGAGTTAATGTTTATTCACCTATTATTTATATTTTCTTATTTGTTACTGTTGTTTTATTTATTTACATATACAGGGTGAGGCAATAGTGCGTCCGACTTCGATATGTCGAGTTCTATGATAGCTAGAAACTTGATTTAAAAACATAAATAAACTAGACAAAAGTCTATAACCAAAACTTATTTTCAAATATACAGTGTGAGCCAAAAATTGAGAACATTCTGTTCAAAAAGTTGTAAATTTCAAAATCATTTTTGGCCACCCTGTATACTTTTAGGAAGTTAAAATGGCTGAGTGTCATCACACAGATGTCTCATAACTGATACTAACATATTTTTCCTTAAAATCGATAGTTGTGATTGTAGTGATATTTTTAATATACACCTGTAAATGGTATTTCAACAAAAAAAAAAGATTACATCCAAGTGGTTGGGAGAAGGTCAATAATAATATAGGAGTGAAAGAAGGCAACAATGAAGTTCCAAAAAATGTTCTAATATACATGGCATTTCATTTAAAAAAATGTTACTTCACCCTGTATATTCGAAAACAATTTCCGGTTATAGAATTTTTTATCTAATTTACTTATGTTTTTAAATCAAGTTTCTAGGTATCATAAAACTCGAGATATCAAAGTCGGACGCACTATTGCCCCACCCTGTATAACCAATACTCAATAGTAGTACTTTCTGCAAAAACGAAATATATTAATAATAGATTGTTATTTCTGTTTCATGTCAAAGTTGAAAAATAAGTTCTTTCTTATAAGATATATTTGCTCTATTTTTTAACGTAATATCAGTAGGTGCATAGTATTTAATTCTTGCCATTAAACAAAATATTGCCACAAAAGACAGATTTTTTTTGATTATATAAAAATATTTGAAATTATAAAACAATTAGTACGACACAGTATAGTGATTTTTTGATTTTCATTATGAAAATTTTACAATCTCCTCCTTTTTCAGAGAAAAGTTTAAGAGATTATCTATATCATATTGGAATGTAACTAAAATTATATTTTTTGTAAAATAATTGTACTTGTATTTAAATACTTTTTCACATAAAATTGTAATTTTTTTTTGTACAATTTTGATACCTATATGAATCCTCCATAAACTGTGGCTGAAATTAATTGTATTTGCATAATTTCAATAAATTTTGAATGAGAGCGCCGCTACCCACCAAAGCAATTACGTATGTAGAGGCACGCGCATTCAGGTAACGACAAGTTATTTCTAGCTAGTCCATTTGAGATTATTGTAAGGGGTTTATTACGTGTAGCAATAATTACTGCATAAAAAATGTCTCGCGTTGCTCTTTGTGCATATATTGCACAATATTCAGACTTTCTCATATTATCGGAGGATGGTACCTCCTTGACATGTACTATTTGTGAAACAATGTTTAAGTGTACTAGAAAACGGGATATGGACCGACATGTTAATTCTAAATTGCATAATGATATTAGGTGAGTTATTTTTAACCGAGATCTCAGCTAATCTGTTGTTTTACGGTTACACTGCATAAATAAAAGCATAATTTCATTTGAGGTAGCCTCCGTAACCATAGAACTACTTAGATTAACTGAGATCTCAATTAGAAAGAACGCACCTAATGTAGAGACTTAAGGGTCATTTTCACCTAGTGACAGCGAATTTTTTAGTGATATTTGTAAAGCTCTCTGGAAATATTCCTTTTAATAAACTGAATAATGTGAAATTTAAGAGTTTTATGGAAAAATATTGCAAAGTAAAATACCAGACGTCTAAAAAAGTCTTTATATTTTCAGGAAAAAATATGGAAAACTATATGGTAATTTATTAGAATTGTGAGTGATACATTAGTTTGAAATTTTTGTTGTGTCTCAAAGTATGCTGTAAACAGGATAGAATAACTATTGCAGGTGAGACATAATATATCCTTCACTGCATGCATATATTCATGCCTTGTATGTATTTTTCTTGTTTAATATAAATATTTACGCATATTTTATTACACGCCACTGGTGAATAAAGTCTGATGTGTGCAAATGTCAATGGTCAATGAGCTATTAAATGTGAGATTTACTCCGTTCTACAATAACATCAAAGCGGCAAATATTTTAAAGAATGATGAGTAAGTGGTTTACTTTCATTTCATTGTTCCACAACTCAATCATTTGCTTCTACAGTTGTGTATCGCTGTCCGGGCCCTGATAATTATTTTTTGATTATGCCTTTTTGTTATTTTATCTTTAAACACACTGAATATAGTTGTAAGTAACTTTCCAACATTTTACATCACTAGGCTAGAACGAAATTTTCTGAATTAGTTTTTTTTACCATTTTGTTGAAAACACTATTTTGAGGCTTTTTATAGGTTTTTATACTTTAGAAAAAACACAAAACTACCAAACTATCTATTCAGATAAGTGAAAACAAATGTCATTTTAAATTTTGTTACTTTGTGTTATTTTTAACTGACTGAATAAGTTAATTAAATGACATTGCTATGAAAGTATTTTGTACAATTTCATTTATTATTCATATTTATTAACCATATTCTATAAATAAATAGAAGACATTTATATTATTGCAAATTTGTCTTTGTTAATAATATTATTTACATTTACACATTTTTACTTATACACCTTTAACAGGCTTCATTGCTGCTTGAATTTCTGTTTCCAGATCTTCACTTGTCAGAACCTCATATGATGTTCTACCTTCAACACACAACTTTTCAAATATATCCTTTGCCGCTTCCCAACAAATTATATTTTGTTTGATTGCCTCAACTAGTTGTTTCGCCGATGGGAATATTGTGGCTAATAACCTAAAACAAATTAATGTAACCAAATCTATTAAAAAATTTCAAATTTAGATACCTACTTGAATATACAAATACAACATTCAGTGAGAAATTCTACTTGATGGTCAGGAATTGAGGCTTTTTCTCTATCCATCATATTTGCAGGTTCTTTTCCCATTTTCTTTTCTAGATCACCCTGCATAAAGAATTCTGCATAAATTAATTGAGCTACTTTTTTCGTTTCTCGCCAATCCTAAAAAAAAATCTTTAAAATCAACAAGATTTACAAAGATAAGTAAAAACAAATACCTTTGTCTGATCAGACAGATCTGCACAGGTCATTAAAAGACTGCATAAATAATAACGATGCTCTGGATTTGTTTTATCGTATCCTTCCTAATAATTAATAAAATAAATTAATTTAAAAATTAAATTAGATAGTATAGGTTTGAAACCGTCATTATTTTGTGAACTACTGATTTTGTGAATATCTCAAAATAGCATATCAACCAGTCAAAAAGATGTGACAAACTGATTTTACTTTGCGTGACATAACTGTGCTTTATTATATATTATGAAAAGTTTGTTTCATGGACATACAATTATGACCATAATAAGTTTTAAAAGTTTATATATTCTATATAATATAAATATATGGTACGCTATAAGATATACATAACATTGAAAATATGAAGCCTTATAAAATGATAGGTTCTTAATGATTCCATAAAATAATTCACAGCCTCTTTAGTAAGCTCATTTAAGGTACAGTTGTTAATATCACAGAAATGAGAAACTCTGTTAAAGTTTTCACACATAACATACACTGCAGATTTTAACAATATATTTGTTCTAACTCTATTATTACAAAAAACAATATTTTGTTAAGATTCCAGTCTAGGTATGTAAAAGTTAATTTAAGCTGGCATGCTAGGACAGTCAATTTTATTACACAATCAATAACTTGTATAATAAAGACAATGAAATGCATTTCCCTCTTATATCTTGGCTAATAATATCAAACCTTTCAGTCAGGTAGTTATAATCAATTCCTCTTACAGAGTACTCACCATCGATTTTAAATGCTAAATGCTTTAAAAATCTTCTCTGTACTCGCTCTACTGCCTCTTTGTCTCAATTGCAGAATGGGTACCAAATTAATGAACCACATTCTAATTTCGAACCCACATATGAATATAAAATTTTAAAAATATTGATTTCAGTAAAATTTTGACAGTTTCTAACAATAAAACTAAGGAACTTCACTGCTTCTGTTATATTTCCTGTTCAGTGACTGGGTAAAGGTAAATTGTGAATTAAATGCTATATCTAGATCATTGAAAGAAGTGCATCGTGTTAATATGGTCATGCTATGATACGATACGGATATTCGTAAACTGGCTGCCTACTTGTGAAATTTATAAATTTACATTTAACAGGATTTAAATATAGCTTATTATTAATACAACAGGTTTGAATTTGATTTAAGTCATCCTGTAACTTCTGATAATTATCCGCCAAAGTATGTATATCAGTGAATATCTTCAAATCATCATCAAACAAAAGTTGGAGACATTGTATTATAGAACTTAAGTCATTGACAAATAAAAGAAACAGCAGTGGACCCATCTTGGACCCCCGAGGTAGCCACATACTTAAAAGAATTATACCCATTATAAGAAACATACTCAGGCCTCCCTTGAAAATATGATTTGAAGAATTCTTACATATGGTAAGGTAAAGTCAAACTGTCCCATCTTTTCAAGTAAGATGAAATGGTCAAGTCTATTGAAAGCTTTTGAAAGGTCTGTATAAACCACATCTACCTGTCCTTGATTATCTACAAAATCCGAAACGTATGTGCAAATACTGACAAATTCGTCACTGTAGATCTTTGACTCATAAAGCCATGCTGAAACTGAGATATCAAATTATGAACTGACGGATAGATCTGGTTATACAGAAATACTTCCAATAGCTTCGAAAAGTTGGATAAAATTCTATAATTAATGATATGGGACCACTTTTGAAAACAGGAACAACCTTGGTTTCTTTCCACCAATCCAGAAACATGGTTACTTATAAGGCAGGATTAAACAATATTTGCATTGGAGCGACAAGGACTCCTACACAATCTTTGACAATAAATGATGGTATTCCATCTGGACCTGACGTTAATTTGTATTTTAATTTTTTTGCTGCCACTATAATTTGCATTTTGGATATGGGTTCAGTAATAATGTTGTTTAAGCAATTAAAATTTAATATAGCATCTAATGTTTCAGAATCATTAGGTTTAGATGATAGATAAACACTTTTGAAGAAATTACCGAATATATTTGCGATATCCTGAGGTTCCGTGTTGGATTCGTTTTCATACAATATTACTCCAGGGATTTTAGATGATTTATTATTTTAATTTACAAAAAACCAAAAGTTCTGAACATTAATACTGATTGACATTTCAATATTTTTGACAGTTATCATAAGCAGTTTTTATTTGTTCTTTAATTACATGTCTTAATCTTTTAAATTCTTGCAGACAATGCTCGTTACGATTTTTCCTAAAATTCTTTAAAAGTCTAGCTTTTTCCTTAATATTTTTAGTCATATCTGATGTGTACCAATTTGGAAATTGGAGTTTAGGTTTTGTAAAAAGGAACATGTAAGTTAAACGTGTGATATATCTTTTTATAAAATTCATCAACAGCCGAATTTACCTCTTTAAAATGCATTAAAAATGTCCAGTCTGTTTGCAGTAATGAGTTATACAAAGACGGAAAATCAGCATTCCTAAAATTGCAACTTCTTTGGTTTTTGTTTGTTCTGAATTGGGAATTTGTATAACTAATTTTATGAAAAATGACAATCAAGGCTGGGTGATACACGTCCCTTGGAACGAGTGAAGCATTATCACTAATTATTTCATAATCGACATTACAAAACACTAAATCAAGTAATCTGTTTGAGCTGTTAAGTACTTTGTTGACTTGTTCTAAATTTAGAAAAAAACATACAGTTTCTAATTACAGTAGTTTTGCTATCAACAATATTAGAAATAAGAAAATTAGGTACATTAAAATTAGCCATTACACAACATTTCCAGCCTGCAAAAACTCGAGTTGTTCTTAAGATTCAAAAAAATAATTCGAATTCATCAAATGTCATTGTAGGGGATATATACAAGACTAATATACTGAATATTTTATAATTTAAAAAGCACTTATAGGCTAACAAATCAATTTTTAGAAAATTTACATCGAAATATGGAAGGCTAAGGATTTCTGCTTTAATATGATTTTTTAGAGCTATTAAAACACCGCCACTACTGTTGAGTTGCATGGAAGTTGCTATCCATTCTGTAAACAGAATATTCAGTCGGTAATAATTCACTATTATGTACATCATCATGAAGCCAGGTTTCAGTCAACGCTATTACATTAAATTCACATTCATTGACAGAAGAATGAAACATCTGAACTTTAGGGTTAAGATCTCGAACATTCTGATCACTACATATTAACTCACCAGTACTGTTGGGTTCCTCTAATTTAAACTATTGATGATTTTAGGTACACCACGAACATAGTTAATGATTTGATTAATATCACCTTTGCTTTTCTGTTTTCTAATTGGTTATGTAATTCTTGCAGATGTTACCTTTTAATATATGTAAGATCAGAGGATACTTTAGCAGTTGGATGATTTAACCTGTTTGTTCTTTAGTATATTTAGTACTGTCGGTACTATTTAAAATTACTTTTAATGGTCTGAGTTTGTCGGAGATTTCACAAATACGAATTACTTTTTTTACATTTTCTTCAGAGGACAGATGTGAAATAACTGATTTTACTAGTATAAAGTCATATCGATGGCCTAGTGGCAATAGCACATATCATCATTTTTAGCAATATTGTGATTTATGTACCATTCTATTAAAAATTTACTTCTGTGTTCTAGTGCATTCCAAGTAACATCTTAACCAATAGGAACTGACATTTTGAGGGTTTTTAAAACCACGTGTCATCGTTACCAATATCATCAATTAGCTGTATGTTTATTATGGCAGTTTGTTATGCTTTACCATTTTTGGCAGTTTTTGTGTAAATAATCAGGTAAGTTGTTTAATTAACTATGGATCTACTTAATTCCGAAACTATATTACATATATTTGATATTAGAATGTACATTTTCCATTAAATTATATTTAAATGGAAAAAATACGATTATTCTGGTTATCCTTGATATGTGTTATTACAAATTAAAAATCTAGATGATACGTGTTATTATTACGATTGTATCGGTGTTTAACAGTATCATTTAAAAGGGGTTTTTATTACTTTCAGAAATATGAATTCCAGAAGAAAACAAATGTTAGAGTTAGATTTGTCATTTGGCCTACATAACATTTACCACGTCTAAACACATGAAAACAGCAATATTCATTAAATTTATGCAGTTATAGCCAGATTATAAAAATTTGTATAATGTATTAAAATTAAGGTTTCTTCAGAAAAATTGCTTATTTTCTGTTTTTGTCAAAAATTTTCAATACAAAAACACTTAAATATTTTGAATTTATTATTAAAATAAAATTGTAGACGTCATTTTGAATATTTAGAGAGGCACATTTGTAATTTAAGTGTCTACTTCGTATAACACATTAAAATTAAAAATATAGGTGCATACTTACTTCAGCCATAGCTAACTGTCTAGAGTGTAAATTGTAATGAGTAGCCAGATCTGTGGCGAGAATCATATCTTTAATGAGATCAAGACATTTAATATAATCGTCACGATTCAGAGATTCCAAAAAATTGCATCCCTAAAAAGACATTATTAAACATAGAGAAATTATATAAATTTCTTATTTAAAAAATTACTTCTGTATTTAAAGTACATATTGTTTGGGAGAGATGATGTCTTTCCATAACAGACCCTTCACTAGAGTATAAACTGGCGAGTACACTATTGGATTGTTGCTGGAACGAATTAGTCGTCCCTCTATGGTCAATGTCATGACACAGACAGGATACAAAATAAGCCAATGCCTCCAAGTTTCTACAAAAGGTTTTTTAACTAATTACAGGCTTTCTTCGCCTGTAATATCCATGAGAGTACATTAGTGATGTGAAATTATTGATAGTTTATAAAATAAGATAAATCATAAGTTATAAATAACATTACTGGGAATTACAGCTGCGATAAAAATATATGGCATAATAGTTTTTATTTTCAATACCTTCCACCTTTTACCTAACCTTGAAATTTAAATTGGTAGTAAATATGCTCTTTTTATAGCATCCTCACAAATGAAAATTGGACACTGCTGCTTGCAATTATTAATTTCTTAACATTGCTGAACTATCAAAAATTTCAGAAATGTTCCTTTAATTTTACAATGTGTAAATATTGAATTTAGAAAAAAGAACCCAGTCAAACATGTATCAGAAAAAAAATTTTCAATGCACACCATATGTGACAAATATGCATTGCCAATCTGACAACAGCAGAATATGATCAATAAACATGGTGAATTTGGATAACATACCCGAGATGAATTTTAATAATACTAAATTCGAAAAATGCACGATATAATAGTAATAAAATAAAATGCAATTGCTGACAGTGTACTTAAATATGTGTAAGTACACGTAAAAAGATTAATTGATCTTTTTGCATGTAAAAACGGTCAGCGACCGCAAAGAATTTTATTTATGTCGTTAAAGGCAATTATCGTTTTGGTCCATAAGCAAAGCACAGCTGTTAAGTGACTAACCGCCATATTAATTGTCTACAGTGTTAACTCTGTTTTGTCAATGAAATTATTTTGTTTACACCATTTAATAATTTTGTTCAATTCGAGAACTTTCAAGCTAGAGATCTGTTGTGTGTACGGCGAGTATAGACATTTTTCATTTATTCAATATTTTCGGTTTAGTGGACGTAAAAAATAGCGAGGCAGTCCGCTTTTTCAGAAACAGTGATGTATTGTTATGTAAAGTTTGTGACTTTAGATGGTCATACGCGTAAATCCGCTGTGACGAAACATGTGTCGTCGGAAAAACACCAAACGTTGACTGGCGCAGACAAAGGTGGTGAAACAGGGAGGAGCTGTTATGTAAAGAAATTTACTAAGTAAAATATTGTTTACTGTACTGTCTGCCCCTGTCTTGCAGTCTGTCCCTGTTATTTACATCATGTCATCCAAATTCCCTATGTATATTCAGTGACCAGTTAAGTGTAGAATGTACCTTAATTGGCGTTTTGAACATGTTAAGTGCCAAAGTGGATAAACATCCGCCACCAAAGTAATTAATTTTTATTATCCATATCGACTGCGGTGCATAACAATTGTTCACCACATCAAATATTGTTTCTGTTTCTGTTTCTGTTGTATCAGTGGATATACACTTGTGCACCACGGTTATAGCATCAATTAGAACAAATGACATAATATTAATGAAATATGCCCTAACACACTATCACTATATCACAACACTGAAAATAAACAAGATAAAACATGCATGAAGACTAAGTATGTGCAATAAATGTGTAGTCTCTAAAATCAGCTGTGACCTATGCATGTACACCACTCTCATTATGAATAGCTTGCATCGTTTTAGCCGTGGTGCGCTCTCAACGAAAATACAAAAAAAACAACAACAAAACTTGGCGAAACTGAACAGAATCCAGATTTCTCCATGCGGCACTTAACATGTGAAGATTATGGTTTGTAGTACTGTGTTACTGGCATTCACAATTGTCAGATGTTTTGATTGTCAGAGTGAACTGTCAAATACAACATAATTCTTATGATATACAGGGTGTTTCTAATTTAAAGTGACAGTGGTAAATTTGTTTTTCACATTATGTACAGTTGAGGGCAATAAAAAATGAGACTCTTATCGCAGATTTTTGCTAAAATTTAATTGTTTATAGTGGGATTATTAATACTATTACATTCTATAATCAGTATCTGACACTTAAATTTTTTAAAAAAATACAGATAGAAATTATGCCTATATTAATGAAATAATAAATTTAAAAAGTCACTTTTACACTATGCACGAAGAGAAGAACTGTCCCAACCGTAGATCATTTTTGAAATACAATAAGAATTTTCCATGTTCATTACAAAATAATATCTGTGGAAATTTCATATATCAAAATAAATTATTGCCAACCTTAATCTTTAATTTTATTTTCTATAGGTGTTTAATAATTGATTAATTGTGCTTGTTAATACAAGTCTCATTTAACAATAATTTATTTCCCATGAAATAAATGGAATGTACGTTATTTTGAATAGAAATTTTAAACTTGAAAAAAACTTAGAAACACAAATAACAAGCTCTTTTTATCAATATTACCATGTTAGTATCTTATTATTGTATTTCAAAAATGATTTATATAATGTGAATAACAAATCTAAATAAAATATGCTTAGTAATGAAATTTTAAGCAAGTCCAGCCCTGTACGAACCTTCAATTTGTCAATAAATGTGAATTTCTTGAAGATGCTTAATTAGTGTCGGGCTGATTGCCTTATTTGTAGAACTTCAATTTTGGTCAATTAATATTATTGAAAATTTACTGGAGAATAACCTTAAACATACCATCAAATATTATCACGTCATTTTATATACTAATCCATTGACTTCTTAAAAGTTTACTAATATTTACCAAAAAACGATACACAGGGTGATGTTATCGGCACTTAGAGCAAGATTATAAAAATGAGTCTAGTCCTGTAAATTTTCCAAAGTAAATTGATTGTGCTAGAATATTTTACCCAAATATTTAAAGCCGTTCCAGAAATATGGCCAACCAGTCTGTCGAAAACCATTAAAAAAAAACTCAAAAATGGTTAACATTCAAGGTTAAGTTTGGAGGTGTTTTGAACTAAGCTAAGTGTGCTCCATCTCCCATTACACTATATCACTTTAAATCTGAAACATCCTGTATGTCCTATTGCTTTAACTTAAATCAATATATATTTTAGCTCTGTACTTTTCAAATTATCATCTTCTAAAAATATAAGTAAAGTTAAGCACAAACTCTTCTGAAAATTTCAAAGTATATCTTATATCATAGTCAGCTAAGTCCTAGGTATTACCTACGTAATACTAGTCTGTCAATTCACACTGGTTGAGCAGTACTTTATGGTACTTTTGTCATTTACTTTTATTTTAATCTGAAAACAACTACTTACTATCGCAGTTGAAGCCAGTGAGGTTTTGTAGAATCCTATAGTACATTTACTTAAATCGACAGATCAGTATTACGTAGGTAACTGAATTTAGCTGACTCTTAAATAAGTGTGATTTTCAAAATATATTGAAGAAGCCTACGTTGTTTTGACATTTATCAGCAAGTAGCATATGTTAGGACACACTATAATTATATACAGATCGAGCCAACCCATTAGATACACGATTAGCAGTATGCGCAGTTTACAATTGCCCGTCTGAGTAGGAAGTCCAAACGAAAGTTAACGACTGCTTCAGGACACTTGCTGGGAGGATAGTAGATTTTATTATTGCTAAAGCTGCGGTGGAGTGTTGCATGTTCATCTAAAGAAATCTTTGCATATTAACGTATTTATTAAAATTATCTGAATGTTCCACAATTTCAGTGTTTCTTCCGAGATGCCACAGATAGTAAAATATTAACATTATGAAAAATATCAGAACAGTAATTTCAAAAACATAAATTACTATTCTCATAAATAATAAAGAAAATTAAGACCAACTTAAAAAAAATACAATACGTAAATAAATGAATAAATAATTTAAATTAGATACTCAAAAAGACCTTCTTGAGCAAGGCAATATCCTAAACCTACTATAAAAGCCTCTTCTGACATTCACGCTGCATCATACGAGCGACTGTAAACTGCACATACCGCTAGTCGTGTATCTAGTGGGTTGGCTCGATTTGTATAAATATTTAGTTTATTATTAAAATTTTGATGTTTTGACCCAGATTAATCCGTGACCATTCCACGCCATTACTGAATCAGCTCAAAATAAATCTTTTCTTTCTAGCAATTCACTGTAATGAGAATGTGTTCTGAACTATAAATTTAAATATAATTTTTTAAATCATATAAATAATTGTGAATGTTATTCGTGTTATTCATTGGTAAATCATTAAAACTCATGGGAAGAAACAAAAATATGTAAATAAAACTAATGACTTACGATATATAACCCTTTTCAACTAGATGGAAGTTCTTAATACTTAAATATGCAAAATGTGCAACAGAAAATGCATGACGCCAATTATGGTATGGAAGATCTCGATAACCTTTTTTTTGCATATAAAATAAATCTAATTAAAGTTTCCTTTTTAATTCTAAAATCTTCTATGAAATGTAATTCCTCAAACATCTTTACTACGAAACATGGAGTTTCTTTGTGAAGGAGTTTTCTGGGTGTAAAGCTAAAGCTATCAAACTTTGGTATTTCATGTGGATTGGGACATGTAATGACATCTGCTACATCCTGATCGCTGACCTACAAAAATTATAAATTTGAAAGTTTTACTTTTTATAATAAATACATATACAACTAGTTGTGATCGTTCTTGTGTATACATTATTTTAGCAACTCATGATTAGACAGAAAAAAATGCTCTTATAAGCTGACATTATGTTATCCAAGTGTCGTGCTTTTTCCTTTAACAAATTCTAATAAAATACTGTGGTGAAAATGAGCATATTTTAAATAAGATTTGCAAATATGACAATATCGACATCGCCTCAAAGCCTCAAAACTAGATCATATCCAATTTTCTTGCTAAATATTTAATTTAATTTTAGAAAAATGAAATAAAATTATCCTCATGAAGAAAGACACATACAGCAAGCACTGTTTTGAGTCGAACAGGCATTAAAAGGAAAGCAAATAACGTGTATGGAATGGATTATGCCTGCTACAGCTGTAGTGAGAATCATTATCAATACTCCACATAAGAAATCTACACTTACATCATTTCTTTTCCTTTAATGCCTGTTCAAATTGAATTAATTCTCTCTGTACACAATAAATTTATTTAACAAGATCTTGGAAAAGTTGTTGAGCAACACTGGAATAATAATTTCATGATAATGTCAACCTTATCATATTAATCTGCATATAATGTCTGTTGTTGTTAACTACTAATATAATATGTCTGTTGTTGTTAACTACTAATCTTAGGCAATCATAATATAAATTAGAATTACCTGCATATGGTACATCATCAATTCGTTGGACAATTTACTCCTTGCTTGAGCATCTTGTATTCGTTTGTACACTAAACTATGCATAATAGATATACCGCAATATATACTAAATGCATTGGCCACTTGTTCATCAAAATAATCAAAATGACCATCAATTTTATTGCAGAGTTGAGCAACTCCGACAATATTGTCTTCATCACGAATCGGAAAACATAATATATTCCTTGTATGGAAACCTGTGGCTTCATCCATTCCCTTGTAGAAGAGAGGATGCTTGTAGGCATTTCTTATATTAAGTAGTTGGCCTGTGGCTGCAACATGTCCTAAAAAATTGGTATTTCCCATAAATAAATGAAATAGTATAAACAGACACTGACGCGGTTTTCCATAAATCACCAAAGCACCATATACTACATTCGACGCGCGTTTCGTCAACCAAGTCGCCATCATCTGGAGGTGAGTGTCAATTTGGTTGGAAAAACACACATCTAGAACAGTTTATGGTGATTTGGTGTTTTGTGGAAAACCACATCAGTGGTAGCTTCACATCAAAGGTTCCAACACCTCAGGAGTATAAACACAAACAAAAATAAATTATCATTTTATTTAACATAACAACAATTATTTAATAAAGGTTGCATCAATGTGATTTTATTGAAACCAATAAATGTCAAATTTACATCATAATGAGGTTATAATAGTATATTATTCACGAGGGTGAAGTTTACAACACGAACCGTAAGCGAGTGTCGTAAATCACCCTAGTGAATAATAGCCATTACATGTGAGTAGAATACAACACTATATTTTTTGGTAAAATATCACGATAAAAATTCTGACAAACTCTCAAACTTGCAAAAGAGAAATAGGAAGGTGCTCAGTCCTGATGGAAAATAATATTTTTGCGTAGTGCTAACGGAATATGATGTAAAATAATAAGTAATGAGTTCTTGCAAACGATCGAATAATTTGCACCATTTAATAATATATTTAATTGGTAGAAAATAGGTCCCAATTATTTCATTCCCCAACTAACCTATTCATACGTTTACGCTACATCATACTTGCTGATTTATTTTGTGAAATGCATGTGGTTGCCCAATAATGCACACTATGGTGATTAAAAAAGGTGTGTTTAATTGAATGATTGATTGAAATAAGCCTCATTAGTTCACAATACTTTTGAAAAAAAAATGCCAGGTCTATTTGAATTTGCTGTAATGTTCATCTACAGAAATTTAACCAGTGAAATGTGTATAATGTATGAACACCATCGAATAAAGCACGAGTGCACTAACAGAATCAATTAGAATTTTTTTTTTAGCAAATAAAGCATTTTGTTTAAGATCTATTCTACTATATTTAGTTCCACAATTTTTAATAGCTGATTGAATATGTGGTGCAAAGCTTGAGTAACTCAATATTTGACTTTTATTCAGGATTAAATGTCAGAGAAAAACATGGTCCATGTTTGGCTTTTAGTTAAAAGAAAAACGGCTTTGTTTTTCTTTTTTTTATTTATTTCATTTTTATCATATTATTATTTAATTTTTGAAATAAATAAAATTACCGCAAATTTGTATGAATTTTTTGGATATCTAAATAACTTTTTAAAAAATGTGTTGATAAGCTTAGAAAACCTTTATAGAAATATATACATGATTAAAATGTAGAGTCCGTTTACAATGTAAAGAGGCACCGGGTGTAATAAATGAGGGTTAACACGCTTGAATTCACCACGAGAGGTGCTAGTGTACGAAAAGGTCAATGTCACTGAACGTTAATGTTTACTATGGCTTTTTAACGCTAGTTTTTAGTAAAGTTTATAAATATTAGCTGAAAAACATTTAACACAATGATGGCAGAAGGAGAAAGTAGTAATTTACTTGCTCAGTAGGGAAATTATTGTACTTATCAGAAGTATCTTATGTCATTAAAGTTAGGTCATATCAAGAATAAGTATGATGAAAACAACGAATGTACATGATTATTACTCACGATTTTCTGTAACTGACTTCTTTGGTAACGCATAAACGTCAGGATTAAAATGTTTCTTACAGACACACAAATGTTTCGAATGAGTAAAGTTATCTCTATCAACCACTGTTTTAGGCGAATTTTGTCTCTCGGAAGCATATGTCCGCCTTTTGTTTCCGAACAAAATGGAACTGCACACCACTGAGGCACAATTAACAAGGTTTTTTATTTGCTGGTGTACGAAATAATTATAATGAAACACTATAAACTTTTTCCCATGCCTAACAATAACTTTTGACACGACCTTACTCGACCAGTGGCGCCAACTGGTGAGCCTGAAAACGTTAGCCCTCATTGATGACGCATCGTCGCGACAAGCAAGGCTATCTCAAGCATTCACTGAGCTGTTTTACAACGACAGAATAGAAAATAGTTACTGTGCTTTCTACGTCACAGTTACGCCCTCGGCCTCTTTACATTGTGAACGGACTCGAATAATATTGGCAGAATTTATATGTATTTAAAAACTTAATTAAAGTAGGATGTCAGATTACCTACATACCTGCAATGCCTTGATCTTTCGCAATTCTAACTTCAGTTCTTTTCTCAGCTGGACTAACTCCATCAAAAACTTTAGCAACTAAATGCATATGATCAGGATCTAATAAGAATAGTGAACATCTTTCTGCATTTGTCAACCTTCTAGCTTCTGACATAATCTCCTTAAGAAGATCGCAAAGATCACCTAAATGTGAAAATAGTTTTCTTGCTACTGAGAGTAAAGATTGGCATTGTTGTTTTAATCTCCTCTCCTCTTCGCATTCTCTTGTGTTAAGCAGCAGTGTTAAACAATATTTGAAAGTTTCGTTGACTAGCTTTGATACATACGAGTTATTTTTTGATGGATTCACGAGGCAAACCAAATAAACAGGGCAAATAATCGATTTGTTTGGTAAATTACCTAAAAAAAAAAAAAAAAAAAGATGACGGGTTATTCACTTTTATTACAATAATTGTATATCAGGAAAATGGAAAATTATCTTTAATTACAAAAAATTTCCGAAATTTCAAAAAAAAATGCTTCCATTGTATCCTTCATGCAGAGTGCTTTCAAAAAATGCCAAATACATAAAAATATACAATAAATTTTTTTAGCTAAACTGATTTTTTATGTATATATTAATTAAAAAAAAAAACCGGCTTTTGGAAGTTTTAGGCTTTAACAAACAATTTACTCTGTAAATATTTTTATGGTTACCGAATTTCTAAAAAGTGACGAACACTTCAATGCAGCAGAATTTAAAGGTGTTAAAGCAGCAAAATAAGTAAAAATAAATGAATTTATCATTATCTTCCTATAATAATAATAATAATAAACACCACAGAAATTAGACAACCCCCAAATCCAAAGCTGACGCCGTCTAGAAGGGGATGTCACTACTACACTACCCTATACTACTAAAAGTTTTGAACCTTTATAACTTGGCACGTGAAATTAATTTTAATTAAAAATTTTTTTAGAGAATTTCAGATTATAATAACCTCTATGTTCTTTTGCTAATATAGGGATAATCATAACTTCTCCTGAATCTTCTGGAACAATTTCTTTTATTAGTCCCTGAATTTTGGGATCCAAATTCTCTGCACATTTCAAAGAATTGTCCTTATACTCTACAATATCGCTTATTGTATCTTCTGACAATGGAGTACGTACAGGTGATTCTAATATTTTATCTAATACCACTTGCACAACTGCTTCTTCTGACACATTTAATAAGTTGATTAAAAACGCTGTTGATGCTTCTGCTTGAGATTTTAGCTGAAAAAAAAACATTACCTAATAATTGTTTAAATATTTACTTAATTTTAGACATTGTCAATTGTGAATGTTTATTCAACAAAAATTTTAAATTGAGATATTTACATTTTAAAAGTTTGGTACACTACAAAATACTTTATAATAATTGTACATGTTATGTTATTTACATGCATTCAATTTTTTTTCATGGTATTTTTGTAACATTTAGTTAGTCTAAAACAAGGTTTGCACAGCTTTAGTGAACATACTGAGTAGTATTCAAGTAAAGCAAGCTAAGCAACGATTTACCTAAAATCATAATAATTAACAAGTAATTATTGCAATAAGGAAAAATTGTTAAATTCTAAAAATAGATATTAGAGTTGTATCTAGGCCTGGGTGATCATTTTAAGTGCCTCATTCGATTTCTTTCCTTTATTTTTCACCTAGGAAAGAAATTCCAAAACTCTATTTATGTATTTTTTCTGAGGAATCCAAATATGAGAAAAAAACAATTGTACGTCAAATAAAAAAGTTATGACCGAAAAACTAAAAAAATACAAAAATTAACGCCATGTATATTAGCGCTGAAATGAACATGCGATGAATCATTGATTAGGTATACATGTGTATCACATTCACATTTTCACTTCTGGTTTAACCAAAAATTACTTAACTTTTTTATTTTAAGTGATACACCCTGTATATTCAGCTCAATATAAAGACAATATCTTCTAAATTCAGCAATATATAATATACTATTATTAACTGTTATATTTAATTAGATATTGAGGTTTAAATTTAAAATAACACAAATATATCTTTTAAAACAAGGTCATCTATGAAAACAAATAAATCACATTTAAACAATTTATTTATTTCTGAAATTAAAATACTTAACTCCATACATTCTATTTACAATAAATGTTCGAAAACATTACCATTTTGCTGCAGTGGCGAAGGACTTTGATCAAATTCGCTATAAATCTGCTTAAAATAATGGGGTTGTTAATTCTATTTCGTGTTGAATTTTTAATTTCATTAAACGCCTTAGCTTCCTTTTGCACAAAATAGTTATGTTTTCGGGCATTTGTGTAAATAAAATATAGAGAATTATTTTAATTTTCGAAATAAATAAGTTATTTAAATAGTACTACTTGATTTCATGGATGATTGATTTAAAAGATATATTGGTGTTATTTTAAATTTAAACTCCAATATCCAGTTCGTTTTTAGCTTGCGAAGTGAGAACACGCGTAGACTACTAAGTGCTAACCGTATACCTGCTAGTGTGAATTATTTTCAAAATCTATTAGGTTAAATATTAATTAATATTATAAGAAGGTTTAGTGCCATATCCCCAAAAAAACAACTATGCAGCTACGGACACGTGTTTCGGAGTTATTGCCCCTCATCAGCGTAGCGTAGCTAAAGAATTGGATCTAGGATGGGATAGATCAGGAACAAGAACTAAAATAAAGCTGGAAAGTACAGTACACAGTACTCAATTAGTGCCTTCATGTTCCCATGTGCCACAATTGGGGCCTCAATGATCACAGTCAACACAGAGAGCTCTATGTGTACTGCCCGTTTCCACCTGGCAAATACAAACAAAATAATATAGATTTATTGGGGTCAAAATAAAATAAGAAGGTTTAGTGCCATATCCCAAAAAAAAAAAACAACTATGCAGCTACGGACACGTGTTTCGGAGTTATTGCCCCTCATCAGCGTAGCGTAGCTAAAGAATTGGATCTAGGATGGGATAGATCAGGAACAAGAACTAAAATAAAGCTGGAAAGTACAGTACACAGTACTCAATTAGTGCCTTCATATTCCCATGTGCCACAATTGGGGCCTCAATGAGCACAGTCAACACAGAGAGCTCTGTGTGTCTATATTATTTAATTAATATTATTATTCGATTGAGGAGTTTATTAATATATTTAATTATGTCAACCATATCCTCAGGGGATGGAGATCCCCCAGATAAATATTTTCATAATAGTTGATTGATTCGACCTTTACTTGATGAAAATCCATTTTACAAATAAACACAAAATAAACTTCTGTTTGATTTTCACAATTATTTTAATAAACTTATGACAATTGTTTAGCCACACAGTGGCTTCGTCAGATGATGAGTACGGGATTTTCATAATAGCCTTGTTTATAAAGTATTATTTATTATTAACAAGGGATAATAGTAATAGTGTAAACCAAAACAAAACAATGACAGAAGGTAAGATTAGTATAGTGGACTTGATGTCGCACACGGACAATTCAATGGATCAAACAGACGATATATACCAATTTGGACTGCTCTGCAGTGATAAGTAATAAGGATAATAATCCTATCAGTCAACAAAAATCTTTAAAGTTTTTAACCTAAGTAATATCCATTTATATGACAATTCTTTTTACGTCTTCATAGAAAGTATTGATAAAAATATAGGCCGCTTACACCCTATATTTGTCAGACACATTTTATTAAAAAAGTTAAATACTAAAAATATTATTACAATTAATAGTATGGGTAAGAACAGAATTCGATTAATTTTAAAAACTTCATGTGATGCTCGAATCAGAAAAATTAAGGGCTTTCATCCCCAACCATTTAGTGGAAAGAAAAGGTATAATTAGGTCTGTCGATACCTACTTTGTTGAAAATTATATTAAAGATAATCTTGAATGTCAAAGACCGATTGTCGCTGTCAAGAGAATGCAACGAAAAGTAGAAGAAGGTGGATCTGTAAAATGGGTCCCTAGGCAAGTGGTAATTGTTACATTTGAGGGTAACATTCTACCTAAATATGTTATTATTAATAGTGTGCACTTTGTGGTGGAGCAATTCATTAGCAGAGTTGTACAATGTTTTAATTGATTAAAAAATGGACATGTCCATAATCAGTGCAGAAGCACTAAAAAATTGTGCCAAAATTATGGAAGAGAAAAATTAGACAATCACAACTGTGAATCTGCAGTTATTTTCTGTATTTACTGCAATATTAATTTACATAACTCCACATCGAAAAATGTCCCAAATGTGAAAACCAAAGGAAAATTAAAGAACAAATGTCCTTAAATAACATTCCATTCTTAGATGCTAAAAAAATGATTGAAAATTCATTTGCCATAATTGCAATTAATAATAAATTTTATGTCCTAAATAGTGAATTAGACTTTCCAAACCTAACTAACTTTACTACAAATAACAAAAAAATTTCCCTATCTCAACCGTCTACCAGCTCTGGCAGTTCTAAAGACATGTCGACAATTCATTTTCACAAACAAAAAATGTAAAATTGCTAAATCCGCAATTCCTCAAAATGAAAATGATATTATATTCCCATTTCGAATTGGTCCCGTTCCCCACTTCTTCCCAACCCTTACAAACCCATTCAATCAACCCCTTCCCATGCAGCTGATATAATGGTCTATTTTAATAAATGTCTGCATTTTATTTTTAAAAATATGGATAACAGTGATAGCATCAGGAATTTAGATACAAATTTATTAAAAAAATGAATTTAATAGGATACTGGAGGATGTCGTTAAAAATAATAAAAATTAATAATGTCTAGTCGAATTACAACTTTAAGTGTGATGCAATGGAATGCTTGGTCAGCCATTGCAAATGAACCTAATTTATTAAAATTTTTACATGATGAAAAAATTCATGTTGCACTTATTAGTGAAACTTGGTTTAAACCTAACCAACAAATAAGATTTCCAGGATACAATTTAGTCCGTAGAGACAGACTTGATGGTAAAGCTGGAGTAGCCATATTAGTAAACAAAGAAATTTTATTTAAAGAAATACAATATAATAATAATTTCAATAACGGTATTTTAATTTGTGGCGTTACTATAATATTAAATAAATCTTCTTATGACATTATGTCGCTGTATAGACCTCCCAATGTAAACACAGATATCAATGATTGGGAAAATATTTTTAAACAAATGACTAATCCTCGAATTATTGGTGGGGACTTTAATGCCCATAGTGGCATATGGGGCTCCTACAAAAACGATCAAGGCAGGCAGATTATAAACTCTATCGAGGCTCATGACCCAATTATTTTAAATAATGGCGATATAACTAGACTTTCATCTCCTCTCTGTAACAAATTGGTGGTTGATATCACCTTGACATCCTCTATTTTAGCTCCAGTAACAAGTTGGAAAGTTTATCCGGATACACTTGGTTCGGATCATTTTCCCATCACCATAGAGCTTTCAATTAATTTTAATTTCGGGAACATTATGTACCCACAAAGTAAATTGAACGTTCACAAAGCTAACTGGAGTTTATATGAGGCAATATTAGAGTATAAATTTCAAAATCCTTCCATTATTCTATGTCCACAAGAAAAATATAATTTTTTTATCCAAAACATAAATTTCGCTGTTGAAAAATCTATTCCGATTTTCAAACCCTTCAAAGCAAAAAAACAGCCTCCTCCTCCTTGGTGGGATGAGGAATGCGAGAGTATTATACCTCGAAGAAAATATGCCTTAGATAAATATAAACAATGTAGTTCCAGGGAAAATTTGGATTCCTGTAAAAAAAGAAATAGCCTTATCGAAAAAAAATTTTTAAACCGAAAGCTAGAGAAAATTGGAAAACATACTGCGAATATCTCAATCATTCCACTCCATCTAAAGTCTTATGGTCTCAGGCAAAAAAGATAAAAAGGGTTCGTGGTAATAGTACCACAAACTCTAACCCTGAACTATGGGTTGAGAATTTATTTAACCAAATTGTCCCCCCTAGCGTCCATAATAACCAAAAATCTACTCCGCTATCTTCTCCCTTAGAGGGACATTTTTTCTCCCGGCCGTTCACTATGGACGAACTTAATTTAGGTATTAAAAACTCTCCTAATACTTCACCAGGATTCGTCGAAATTAAATATCCTATGCTAGTTCCATATGCCACCAAATGTTAAAAACTTCCTGTTAGACATTTTTAATGAAATATGGACATGTGGTGCTGATATCGAAGCTCTAAAAACAATAGTTGTAATCCCTATTCTCAAACCAGGAAAAGACCCAAATTTACCCAGTTCATATCGGCCAATCTCCCCGATGTCAGGAGTATTCAAGATTTTTGAACAAATGATCAAAAAAATCGACTGGAATGGTGGTTTCGCAGTAATATATATTTGCCCCTCTTCCAATTTGGCTTTAAAAAAGGCTTAGGTACAATTGACGCAGTTTCTTATTTGGTAACTGATATACAAAATAACTATTCAGAAAATACTTATTTGGGAGCCCTTTTCCTAGACTTAAAAGTGGCATATGACAGTATTAATTTAGATATTCTGTCTACTGATATTAAACATTATTCCATCCCAGATTATACTGCAGAGATCATAACAAACTTATACCGTAATAGGTGCACTTACATGAGAGGCTTGGATAATAAGAAAATCGTACCTCGTCTTAATTCGGTTGGTCTTCCTCAAGAAGTAGTACTTGGTCCCCATTCTATTTAATATTTCTTCCAGTTTTCACTCCCATATGCAAAATTCTTGTAATATAATACAGTATGCAGACGACTTTTGCTTCTACCTTACACATAGAAAATATGATATTTGTATTTCTAATTTAAGCCTTGTTGCTAGGCAGCTACAGATTTGGTTCTTTGATCACGGTTTCGAAATTTCAGTGGAAAAATCAATAAGTACAATATTTACAAGACATAACAAACCAAATGTATGACAGCTAAAATTAGGTAATCATACCTACCCATATAAAAGCCTTATTACCTATTTATGAATTATTCATAATAAAAAACTTAACGGAGGAAGCTATGTTGACAGTATAGTATCTAAATGTGAAAAAGGTATAAACTTCTTAAAAATGATTGCTAAATCCTGGTGGGCAGCCCATCCATACCACTCATATAACGTTCCATAATTGATTACGGGTCCATTTTATATGGATCAGCTAGTAATTCAATTTTAAAAAGATTAGATACTGTACAAAATAAAGCCTTACGTATTTGCATAGGAGCTATGAAATCTTCCCCTCTAGTTCCTTTACACGAAGAAACCCAGGAATCACCTTTACAATATCGTCGACAACTTCTTAGTGAAAAATACGTCTTACACGTCGAATACAAGCACTTACCAATCGTTTCAAAAATTTAACCAACTGAATACGTTTGATTTAATTAGTAAGTACTGGGTTAAAAAAATTCGCCCCCCCCCCTATATTCTGGATTTCGTGATTTAAGTGAGAATATTACTAATTTGTTTAAAATCTCAGATATATTAACGAAGTAATTTTTCCGTTACTAGTTTTCTATTATAGTCAAACCTAAACGGGTTTTTCGTTCACTTTGGTACACCCTGTATACGATAATTTGTGTTAATATTTCTTTAAAATCGTTTGCACCAAAATTAAATTTATTTTGTAAGTCCAGTATTTGGATTACAATTATTTCTCTAATATAATGTTTCAAACCGGTTTCTTTTCAGGGTAATCTTAGTTTTTTTATTATTCTAATGATAAATCATTTATTGTGTTTGTACTCAATCAAATAAGAGGAAAACTACTTTCCTCTTGATTGAGTACAAACACAATAAATGATTTAATTTAGTTTGATTTCACAGCCAGTTGAAATCATTTACTCATAGTAAATAACTATGTTATTAAAGTTATTAATTGATTTATTTTTAAATAATACTTGGTCGTTTTAAATTATTTCTTTTCGGAAATATAGTTTATAAATTATGAGAAAGCGATTCCCAGCCTTGAAATATTTTATAAACATTTATTTACATGAATTAACGCAGGGAATTTATTTAAATATGATGCGCTAAAAAAAGGCTGAAATAACGTTTGCCACGAACAGCGGTTGACCCGCTTGCGCGTTGCACAGATCTCCGCCATTCTTGACCGGCGTTTGTGTATAAATTGAATCACACGGCTTGATAGAATCAGTTGTTCTCCAGTGAGTGCTCTAACAATAAGCACTCAGTTCCCGACCTCTAGTGCACTCCGCAATCAGGTAGTGGTAAGCATATTTTGACCGTTTTACTGTTTTTATTTGTATTCCCGTTGTCTTATCTTTTGTGCCCGAATTTACCGTTGTAGTATTTTGTCCGAAGTGCCTGTTTTCCGAATAAGTCAGAGATTTGGGAAATTTAGCGATTCATTAATATAGTTGGTTTATCCATTCAACGACGAGCATCGGAATTATTCGGTTGTCATTTTATTTGGTACTGACGTAAACATAGGACTTTTAATCCTCGATCTGTGGAAAGAGTCCCATCTCAGTCGTAGTTGCAATAAAAGTACCAGTGAAATCTTTAATCCTCGATCTGTGGAAAGGATTTCATTAGGTGCACGCGAAGTGACACAAGTGAGGTTCTTAATCTTCGATCTGTGGAAAGAATCTCACTAGGTGCTCTGGTAAGTAATGCATAAACCGTTCCGTCTCTGGACTGATCTCTTGCACTTGTATCTTGCTTGCATACCGTAACCGCTTATCACTTAAAATACCTGCTGCACTGACCGCCTGCCGTAATACCGCCTTAAGCATTAGTGACTAGTCATTAACTGTTTGCTATAAATACCAGTAATAGTAGTAGCTGCCGTAACTGTGCTTTATTTCGAATTTCCGCTTGCTTGCCTTAGTAGATGCTGATAGTAAACATATGATAGTAATACCGTAGTAGTTTCCGTAACTTAGCTGTGCTTGATAATACGGATAACCGCTTCTGAATTACATAACCTCTTGCTTGGTTTTCTTTGGTTGCTTACTTGTTGTGTATATATTTATTTTTTTTATTTTTTACTTGTGAAGCAGTCTTAAATAAATAGAGTAAGTGTACTTGAACTTCTGCCTTTTATTTAAAGCAAAGATATAAGTAAGTAAATCATCTGCTTGTACACAGAGAATCATTTTCAGCAGGAAGTTGTCCATTGCTACGCAAACGACAACCACACACAGACCGCCTGGCATTCCGTTTCTTCACTGAGTTACCCTAGCTTCTATCACACCGCTAATAGAATAAAGTGGTGTTCCTATACATTAAAACAGGAACTGGCGCTCGAGACCGTTACCGTAATAAAAAAGGTTCAAAGTACCGTTACTGTACTGAAGGGTGCCAAAGTGACACGACACACCCAAAAATAAGCATTGTGATGGTAAGTACGTCACAATATCATGTGGGGATTTAGACTATTTTGACCTTTTTTTGAAGCTCAAATTATAATTCCATCCTTCCTTTAATTTCATAACTTAAAAAAAATTAGAATCAAGATTTCAAAGTTGTACACAAATTTACACCGATGCATCCAAAATTTCTGATAACGTAGGATGTGCTATATTCCATCTATTAAATTTGAACTTAAAATAAAGCTGGTAAAAAATACATCTGTGTTTGTTGGAGAAGTCATAGCAGTGTTTAAGGCCTTAGAATACATTAAAGCTAATCATATCAGGCAAGCAGTAATTTTTACTGATTCTTTGAGTATATTATCATGTTTAAGAAATAACGCATTCAATTTTATCCACACAAATTCATATATACTTCGTCTAAACCTTTTACTCTGTAAATTACATGGATGGGTTTCTTGTTCATTTTGTTTAGGTTAAAGTTCATATAGGTATCTCCCATAATGAGCATGTTAACAATCTTGCAAAAGAGAGTACTATGTCTGGCTTAAATTTAAGCTTTAAATTATGTTTATCGGATTGTATTAATTTATATAAAAATAAATCTTACAATAACTGGTCAAAATCATATGAACAGTATCGAGAAGATAACCCAATGAGCCACAATGCTCAAGTAGTAGAACATCTTCCCCAAGACATTTTGGTTTGAGAACTTAAATGTTCCTAGGTTGTTTATAACTACAATTTGTAGAAAAAGACTTGGTCATGCTTGCTTTCCCAAACATTTGAAAAGGACTAGAGTATTTGAGTCCAATACCTGTTGTACATGCGGTACTCTGGGCGATCTGGACCATAATTTTTTTAATTGTCAGAACCATTCAAGACACAGAAGAACTCTTAAGAAAATTAGTTAATATTAATGTACCTCTTCCCATTAATTTAACTTATTTATTGTTTCTTAAAAATATTTATATTTACTATGAATTGGTTAAATTTTTAAATAGGATAAAACTACTTTTATAAATAACGTGCAAACGTGCATTATACATTAGGCTAGCTTTGTGATCCGTATATGCTTTTCCCTTTGTTATATAACCCCCTTGCTGTGGCCCTCAGTGTGTTGTTATGAAAAGGTCCCGATAGGCCCCTCGGCGAGAAGAGTGTCCCTTGTTAATATTCCCTTTGAGTCTTCTAATTTTTAATTTAGGAATAAAAAGTATATAACTCCAGCCCCAGAGATTGGCTAATAGACAAGATCTAATGGCCAAAAAAAAAAAACACTAATATCTTACTAAATATGAAAGATAATGATGACATATACATTGTTGAATTCGGAAAGAAATTTTCATACAGGATGTGCCACTTGAAGCGAAAAATATGTAAGTGAAACACATTTGTAATTAGTGGAATAGCACAAATCCATTCCCGTATTAATATACTGGATGTTATTTTTGTATTTTTCAGTTTTTCGGTCATGACTTTGTTTTTTATGTTCGAAATAAGTATAGTTTTGGAAATTTTTTCGTAGGTGAAAAATCAAGCAATGAAATCAAATGAGGCACTTAAAATAATCACCCTGTACAATGGTACATACATCTAAATTTGTATAGATAATTCACTATATGCTGCTGTGCATGCTCAGTTCCTGCGGTTATATGTGGATGCACCACTTACAATGTGAGAGAAAATAAAACCTTTTTTGTCTTAGATACAGAAAAAAGTTTTATACGAAAGTTGTTGCACGTCAGTCGGACTACAAATTAGTGTATTCAAAACTTATACAAGATGGTCAAATTTTTCCTGGTCAAGTAAAGTTTTATTTATCTTATATATTATACTTTTTGATCCACGCTTTCAAATAACATAAACATGTTGGGGTATAATCTCAATGTCTCATAAAATACTGAGTGCTCAATATTCCAAATCTACCTTTCAGATGCAAGATTTGAACATCATGTCTAAGCTTTTAATACATTAATTTATAGACCAATTGATGTACAACAACTTTCGTATAAAAGTTTTTTCTGTATCTAAGATAATAAAGATTTTATTTGGACTTGCATCTTAAGTGGTATACTCGGTACACTGAGTGCTAGTGAAGCATTTATCAGAATCAAAATATTTTAGCTTTTTTTTCTCAAGCTAAATTCGTAATCTACTAGTTTCAAGCTCTCCATCAATACCAAATACATAGTAATTTAACAAAACTGATGAAATTATCTGATGTACAGTTGCATACAATAAAAAATGGGACAATTCTTTTTGCATAATGTAAAAGTGAATATTTTAATTTATTATTTCATTAATACAAGACATAATTTCTATCTGCATTTTTTTGACCAATTTAAATGTCAGATACTAATTGTTGTCAGAATGCAACAATAATAATAATCCCAATACAAACATCTATAAATTTTAGCAAAAATCTGTGATAAGAGTTGTCCCATTTTTTATTGTCCGCAACCATACATGCTTTTTCATAGTAGCAAAATTTTAAAATAACGGGGTTTAGTTGTTGTCTCATTTCCCGTTCATAATAAAAAAATAAATTAGCAAAAACAAAAATATCTGTATAAGTCATAGTCCTGAAATTGGTTGGAACATTTGATGCGAAGATAACACTGACGTAGTTTTCCACGAAACACCAAAACACTATACTACTATACTATACTAACCTTATGCTAACAATGTATCCTATTTATGCCTAAATTATTTTCACGGTTTGGTGAACTGTAACCCACGAATCAATAAGGCGGACTATTTGGGAATGGCCCTCTGTCACTATCACCGACATACATTTTATTTTCAATTTTTATTTTGTTTAAAACTGATGTAATTTTCCATGAAACACCAAAACACCATATACTGCACTCGACGCGCGTTTCGCCAACCAAGTTGGCATCATCTGGAGATGATTAAAATTAACCTTATGCTAATAATGTATCCTATTTATGCCTAAATTATTGTCACCGTTTGGTGAACTGTGACCCACGAATCAATAAGGCGGACTATTTGGGAATGGCCCGCTGTCACTATCAACAACATGCATTTTAAAGAAACATTATTAATTTCAGGAGATATTTCCGTTTTTGGTTTACCATGTATATTCCAGTGTGCAAAATCTTGTCACAATTTTCTGGGATTATTTTTACTTACTCTAGCTTGAAATTGAATATAAGCAATTCTCTCAATGCGAATGGCCATGGACAAATAATTTCTGTGGTATTTGGTATTTATAATATTGTAGTTGAACAGTTGATTTGATTTGGTATATTTATCAAATTCTTTACATATCAGTTTTAATTATTTGCTTTAATGTGGTAGTAATATAAGGTTGATAGTTTCTTATTAGAATGACTTTTTTTATGAGGAGCGTGAATATCAAAAATGGTAGTTACAGCATTAATCAGATAGACAACTTTTTCATCTACACTGTCCAAATTGTTTATATTGTCCCAATTTATGGATGCAGCATCACTAGAAAATCCTTCTATGTTAAACATTGATAAATTTCTATAAACCCAAGTTTTTGGTTCCATCAATTCCATGTTATAGTTTAAGTCACAATAAATAAGTCTATGGTCTGTCATATTTAACATGTCAAATGTACCACTTCGAATGACTCCAATATTTTTACTGATAGAAACAATGTCATAAGAGTAGATGATGTTTATAAATAATATATATATATATATATATATATATATATATATATATATATATATATATATATATATATATATATATATATATATATATATATATATATATATATATATATATATATATATATATATATATATATATATATATATATATATATATATATATATATATATATATATATATATATATATATATATATATATATATATATATATATATATATATATATATATATATATATATATATATATATATATATATATATATATATATATATATATATATATATATATATATATATATATATATATATATATATATATATATATATATATATATATATATATATATATAATCTTTCAAAATTCTGTTGATTATTTAAAAATATTGCCTCACCAACTTTTAACACCTTGAGCCACCACTGATGCTTATAATAAATATGTTCCAGTTTAAAAGAAAAAATTTTACATTACTACATCAAGTACAAAAAATGATTTATTAACAGCTTTAATCAAAAATTTATCACATGTATCAGTTAAACTATTTATATCATGAAATAAAAAATCAATTCTGCAACACAAATAAATAAGCTAAACAAAAAATTCAAACTACAGATACAGTAAACTGATGTTACAGAGCGCATTAGTCTGCCGATTCTATAAGGCTTTTCGGATGGTTTATAAACAATCGGTTTTTATTGGATAAAAATCCAATCATATTATAATGTAGTACTACCCAGTTATTATCTCTACACGCGAAAAACACTTATCATTAGTACTCTCAGTGGACAATAGTTTTTATTGTACAGGAGTAAAATTGACTTGGTAGTTATGTTTTTATTATTTATTATATTAAACGATTTCGCATTTTATTTTAATATATTAAATAATTAAGACTATGATAAATTTTTTTTAAATTATTACACATTCTGTTGTCAACAATTTCTTTAGGAGACAGAAAAGGCCTCGGAGTCTTCCATCAGAATGCCACTGATTCAAGATAAAGACATTCTGCTTGTTTCATTTCAACTCTCACTCCGACATATTAACCAAAATGCAACAGAACATGATTTTTAAAAACACTAATTTTAAAAAATGTATTGCCATACTGCGTCGAATTACCAAAAAATATTAATAATTTATGTATTTACTTTTCAACATACATAAATAAAAAAAAAAACTTTTTACATTTATAAACTTTTTCTCATAACACACGAAATATAAATTATTATAATATGACCATTCATTTTTATTTAAAATATGGATTAATTTACACTGTAACAGATTTACTTTACAGCAATTTTGTAAGCATTCTAGCAGATGTTGCTAAAAGCATTAATTACAAAAACATAGATATCTGAACATACCTCATATGTTATATATGGAGCTCGGATTTTAGATATTGATGACATCAAAACCAGGATTGGCTATGGGTTATGTGTCAATATGTATATATACATGTATAACACAATATATCTTACCTTACAATTTTTTTGGTGAATTCTGTAATATTCGAGGTTGATACAGTCAATTTTTATAAACACTCACTCGAAGAGGACTGGAGGTATTGGGGGATGTAACATTAAACTAACAGACACACACATAAGTATTTTTCACTACAAGAATAAAAGTATATTACTAATATCTGTTCTAAATGTTTTGGAGTTTAACTTCGGCGCCTCTCATTGAAAATCCATTTATATTGTGAGAAGCTTTGAAGAAATTTTCTGTCTATATGGTCACACTCCGCTGATAAATATTTTTTTCTGTCGATTCCGATGACACTTGAACATTGCTATACTTGCCACTAATACACTTTTGCAAACATTGCCTAAAAAGTGGATTATCTAGTTCGACCACGGTATGTTACATACAACCATCACTTCCACTAAATCCAAGTTAAAATTGCATTGCCTATCACTATTAGTAAAGCCACTCACACTCATTTTATGATTATCTGAGGAAATGTGTTTATTAATATTTTTGTGACATACCCAAGAAAGTGCTTGGTCACAGTTACTGCAATATAGTCGTATACCGTCAAATTGCAATTCCAGGATATCGCGAATCCACAAATTTACTGTAAACTGTGAAGGTTTAAAATGAGACATTTTAAAAAGACCGATCAGCTCTATACAATTCCGCGCTGTTATATACGATTCGACGTTATGCAATGTACTGACAAACTGTATGTGGTCTACCCCTTCTCGTTATTCTCAGTTCATCCACAGAGCGCAGGTACTGCGTATATTCCCAGAATTGCCAGTGTAGTGTAATTGTAAAAGAATCTATTATATTTTTATTTAATATAGTATGTTTTCCGATAGAACTAGTTTACGTATTAACATTTTAAAATGGAAATAAAATTCTTTTTATCATGTATAAATTTCGGTGTTTCTGTTGTTTGGGAATGTTTCAGTAGGTGTTTACAACATAATATTGTATGCATTAAAACCGTCACTAGGAACCGATACCTACGTCCAGGCTCTAGTTATATGTTATTGTAAAACCTATAGGTACTACGTGCCTGCAGAGTAAAAAAATTGAATTGGCTAACAGGCAAGTCTCATCATTCTGAGTTGCCTCAAAGATGATAATTTATTACAAAACAAATATATTTAATATTATAGTATATTTTTATATTGAAGTAGATATATTTGAAATTTCTCTCCATGTTCTAAACATTTTATCTCAATAATATTTTAAAATAATAATTTTGGGTTATGGAAAAGTTCTTTGCTTTTTTTTAGAATAGTAAATATATAATTTACGGAAAAATAGATGCAATATATGGCGAATGCTGAATTAACTCGAACAGGTGTTAAAGCAACGAAAATGATGTATGTGTAGATTTCTTTTGTGGAGTTTCTCACTACAGATGGAGAGGGCATAATCCATACACGTCATTATTTGCTTTCCATTTAACACCTGCTGGTCTTGAAGCAATTCTCGCTGTATAGAAGACATTGTTAAAATTAAGATATCAAAATTTCATAATAAAATTTGCCGAATAAGAATGGAACAGTTGTATTTTTCAATATTTCTTCTTACGTAGAAATTAAAATAAAAAAAGGCAGGAAATTAATTATATATAATGGGTATTGGTTACCCAGATAGTCAATGGGTATGAGTAATTAACAGTAAAGAACCGATTCTAATGTTTTATCAGATATTCGGGTACCGTCAAGCATATCCAGTTGGTGACCATAATTTAACTATAGTAGCCAACTACAGAAAAATTATTATATTAGGTTGTTCAACATAAATAGTTTTTTTACCTGATCTTTAAACTGAAAATAAATAAATAAAATATAAATTTTATTGCCGTGTTATACTAGAAGTATTAAAAAGTAATAGTATCTTAATATTATGTAAACATGTTTTAAGGATTTATTGGATAGCAGAATTTACAGCAAGGTATGCATGTATAATTACAAAAAGTACAATATTTATTGTTATTGCAAATATGTCCTTATTTTTATTAATTATTATATATTTACGATAAACGTCTATAATTTTCATTCTCTTTTCTTGAGATTTTCAAAAAATTTGTAGCATGTAAGTATCTTAACAGAAAATAAAGCAATCATGGCATGCATTTATTTGAAAATTAAAAAAAAAATCACTTAAAATGTGGTATTACACATTTCTTTCTGCATATTATGCACAGTAAATAAGAAAAATTAACACTTACATATTTATTCACTTTAACTTCAAGATGTTTTGTAGATCTATCTGTGAGATTTTCACATAATATTAATATTTTTCCAGGATCTGATATTTCTAATTTTGCAAGTGGTATATCTTCTAAAAAAACTTCGTCATCATAAATTGGTGGTCTTTTGCAATACGGTGGTGGTATGAACAGTTCATTATTTGGTTTTGAGGACATTTTTTTGAATAGAAATAAATACAGAAATTTTAATCACAGAAAATTTTGATACCTAATCCAATTAATTAAGATTAGATAAGCTAATGATATTTTATTATTGTAGTGTCATGGTGATGTCACACCAAATGGTTAAGTTTACTTAATTTGAAGGGTTTTATTATGCCATTAAATTAATTAAATCCATCCATATACATTATTAACTACCATTACTACATTAATATGGAAGAGATTGATTATAAGTATTAAAAACATTATCATCAATGACCTCAGTGTTCGTCACCTTGGAACAGATATTTGTGCAATATCATTTTTTACTGTTTTAAATCTTACGAAACATCTCGCTCCTTTTTATAAATTATTAATTTAAAAAAAAAGGCAAAACTATTAATACATTTTCAACAATTGTCAATACCACTCAACAACTGTCAATACTGTCATATTTGATTTGACATTTAACACATCTATCGATCCAAGGTTATCTTATACAGGGTGTCCTGTTTTAGATTGCTGTATCAGAATCTCGAGCTCGTGAGAAATAAGTATTCCCACAGACACAGAACAACTATATTAGTGTTCCTATGAGAAACAATTCATATAACTTACCGAATCGGAAACCCTAAACATAATTTCGGTTTTTTTCATTTCCATTCCTAAACGCAGTCGTAGGTACATAATCGTTTGCACCATTACCTCTCTCATTTAGAAAAGCTTTTTAGATTAGAAGTCCGTGGAGTGTTTATCATAGTGGATCACGCGTATTATCCAAATAATAAAAAGCAGACTGGTAGTGATAGATAATAAATTAATGGGATTTAAGTTAAAACTGATATTCCGCAAGGTTCTATTCTTGACTCTTATTTTTAATTTTTATAAATGATATGTCAGTTGTTACACTGAATGTGCAATTATTTATGCAGATGACTTATTTTTTTAAAATTTTCGATAATTCTACGTACAATAGGAGAGCTTAATGAATTCTTTAATTGGTGCTTATAATAAGCAATGATTTAAATATCTCAATATAGTTAGCCATGGGGGCCGCCCATACAACGTGTGACGCTGTTAAGGGAAGTGGTCTATCAAAATGTTACATGGGGAAAGGGGTCGATCTCATAAGTAATGTGACAGAGGACACACGAAAATCAGTCTTTCTCTTTTTAAATTTAGGGCCTCTCGTGGTGAATTAATGCGCGGTAGCCCTCATTCCATAGATCACATTAGGGCGCTGTATTAGACGGGTAACATCTTCCGCCATTTTGGGTCCAGTTGGTTCGAAGTCAAGATTTATAGTTTATAAATCTTGGTTCGAAGTAAACAATGCGGTGTATGTAAATACAGGCATTGTTTACAAGAAGAGTAACATTTTGTCCTGCCTTTTTAAGGTGGTAGGTGGAGATCGTGGACAATTAGTTACAAATCGAAAATAACTAGTTACTATAAGATTTGGGGATGAGGTATGGACATCCGTTTAATTTCCGATATTCGATCAGTGAAGTTAAGCAGCACTGATCGAGTCCGGCAATTGGATGGATGAACGATAGCTCGTCTAACAGTCGGTAGGCTGTCAACAGACAATCCCGGGAAGGCCGCTAGCCGGATGCAGGCGGAGAGGCGAGCCCGGGTGGAGGGTCGAAGAGACCTACCCAGGAGGTTTGCCACTCTGCTATCGGTGCAGGCGGGCAGGCCCAGGCGGTGGGTTAGTTGACAGTCGAAGACCGTGGTTCGGAGTCCACGCTAAACTGTAGGTCCCTAGGTAAAAAAGGCCCATTGTGGCCTACTTGCCTAATAAAATAAGTAGCTACTACTACTACTACTACTACTATAAGATTTGGGTTATATTTATAAATAAATATAAATATACGACAATTGAATTGACCTTGATAAATAAAGATTAAAAAATAATTCGTTTTATCCAAATTTTAAGAATAATAAATGAACACTTTAATTTTGACCAATTAAATAATAATTAATATTTATATTACAAAATGATACGTAGTTTTAAAAAAATTAACATGTATAGTGCAAAAAAATTAAATGAGAATGAAAACGTTTTCATAAAATTTATTGTTATATTGGCAACACTGAGAACATGTTTTATTCCCGGAAGAGTAGTAATTTACTTGCTCAGTGGAGAAATCATTGTACCTATCAAAAGTGTCTTATGTAATTAAAGTTAGGTTACATCAAACATGAGCATGATGAAAACAACGAATGTGGATGATTACATTTATTATAATAAATGATGATTATTACTTACGATTTTCTGTAGTAGACTCCTTTGGTAATGCATAAAACCTTACTCGCCAGTGGCGCCATCTGGTCACCCTAAAAATGGTAGCCCTCATTACAGCGCTCTCTACCAGTTCAAGCAACATTTGGAAATAAAGTTACTAGAGCCAGAGACCCATATACTTATTATTAACTAAAGTATATGCAGAGACCCCTGCTAAGAGCTGTTTAATATGTCCCATGTTATCTGTTCATCTGTCGTTTTTTATAATTGGTGAAAAATACGCTTTAATAAAATCTCTGGTTTTAATAAATTTATTAATCTTTTCGGACACTAACAATTTTAACTCGTTCAGAAAGTGTTTTGTTGAAATATTTAGTTAAGACTTTTATTCTATGGGTGAATACCTATGTATAATCTTAATCAAAGACAACTCATAAGTTTAATCCTTGTTAAACATGAATTTATGTTGGTTTTTTTGTTAAGTATACTAGAAAATGCAATAGACACGAGTCTGGTTATCTCTGGTATTGCAACCATTTCAAGGTTGCCAACGATGAATTTGGTAGGAAATGATGCACTTTTTGAATCTTTTTGGAAAAAATCGCATGGCGTGTTTTAAGACCGATTTATGATGATGAATGAAAATAAATACTAATATATATGAAATCGGAATACAAATAACACAGAACAGTACAATACCATGGTTCTTGTTTATGACAACTTACTACACTATAAAAAATAGTGAAAAATATCAAGAGATGGTAATACTGATTTCTGATAGGGTTCTTGGTTTTCTATAACCAATAAACGTCAGCTATGACAATTTAAATAAATATGGCAGTAGATAAATAATGCAATTTGTATTTAAAATGAATATTAATAAATTAAGTAGAAAACTTTTGTTGAGTAGAAACATAAACATATTAAGAGTTAAATCCACTAGTAGCAAAACTGAATCATCTGCAGAATATTGCCTAAAATCTGTAAAGTACCTACCATGTGACATAAATAATTATTAAAAAAAAATTAAAAATATGTTTTTAGAAATCACGATTATGAAAATTTTATTTGTACGCTGTTGCTTCAAAATAGATCAAGATCAGGCGCTTTTGCGATTCGTAGCTTTAATGTTGAAGTAGCTCGAGTAGCAGAACAAGTATCTCGGGATACTATAGGATTAATGAGATTACAGTTTTGGGAAGATACAATTGAGAAGTGTTTTTCAAAAGACATTAGAGTTGTTCCAAAACATCCAGTAGCTATAGAACTGTATAAGGTATTTATATTATACTATTTAATTATCATATTGATCAAATATTTTGTAGGCAAACAGTACAAGCAAACTAACTAAAAGGTATTTCAACACGTTAATTTTATCTAGGAAAGAATACTTTACACTGATTGGCTTTGATACCTTGGAAGATATGGAGAGATATGCAGAACGTACTGTTTCCAATGTACTTTATTTAATTTTAGAAACATGTGGAGTTAAAAATGTAAATGCAGATCATGCAGCTTCACATTTAGGAAAAGCTCAAGGAATTGTACAACAATTAAGGTATACTTTGTTGTTTTTATCTGTGCGTGTGTATGAAATTAGTTATGACCTGCGTTTGCAGCAATGCATGTATAGGATACACAAATATTGAGATACGTATGTTTAGGTAGGCTAAGACATCTGACCGGTAAGTTGATAATTAGTGAAACAAAAACACGAATATGTACCTATGTCTCAGCTTCATTGACCAGCTTGCTTGTCACTTGATTCAACGGCATCGTAATATTTTTGCAATTATATTTTTGACATTATATTAGTAGCTGTATGAATCTCCTAACCTGAAAATTACCTTTGACCATTGACGAGTACTCAGTGGCGGCTGGTGAAATTTATGGTATGCTCTATCACAGTGTTGGAAGTTGAAATATATAAAAAATAATGTTCTTCAGTACACACTTCTCAAAAGAAAGATAGCCTCAATTTATTTATTTCATACAGCTTGTGGTTGTGACATACGCTCAAAGATACAAATATACCTATACAAGGTATTAGTGATGGGAAGAATCGAATTAAATATTTCGAATAATTTGATTATAAGATTAATCGACTTATTTTGATTAATTATTTTAAAAATATCTCGAGATAATTTAGTAGTATTATAATAGTAGTGCTCGGCGGTCAGCTGGAAAATAAAAATATACTAGTATCAAAAGGAGATGTAATACGAGAGAATTGCTCGTGCTGGAAAACTTTTAGAATTAATCAAATTAGTAAACATACTAAAGACTGAACGTAGTAATACTAGGAGTAGGTAAATGCGGAGACGGAGGGGGGACATGACAACATGAGACATTGATGATTTCGATGCAGTGCAACAGAGATAGGCGCGCTGTCGCTGTGGCGGCCGGTGTGTTCTGAGAAAGTAAAATCGGCTGCATAAACTTCCAAAAAATGTAATTAAATTATTTTATCATTTACAATTTTTATAAATAATATAATTGGCAAGAGTAAGAAAGTGAAAGATGATATGACATACTACTTCTCCACAGAGTGCTGCCGGGGACTGTTCATGTTTATAAAAATTATAAATGAAACAATTCAGTTACCCTAAAAAACTTGTAACGAAGTGATTTTATTTTATAGAATTTAGTTAGGTAACTAGGTGCTATTTGTCTGTTTTGAAAAATATTTTAACCATTGTAGTACTGCGCTTTTAATAAGTGGTATTGTCAGCTGATCATTAATAACAGTTTAATTGTTAATTATAGATAGGTAGTATTGATATGTTTTTATGAACATTCCACATAGGCCAAGTGGCTGGCAGTATGTGAATCGCGAAGCGCGCATTGTGTCCCCGGCACCCTTATGCCCGCGCTACCGTGAAGGAGCCCGTGACTGAAAACAATCAAGTTAGTTCCCGTCCGACCGCCAACCGAAGAACCCCGCCGATCAGCACAGTAAGTAAACTCGTGAGTATAAGGATATATTGGTATTTAAATTTCATGCGGAATTATTCTGTCAATAAACGGGTGACGTAGCTGTAATAAACCGCGCATGACTACCGCGTCCCGTCCTACTTCTGCTTTTTGGCAGTGTTTAGTAGCTCGAGGATTTTACAATCAAGTTAGTCTCCGTCTGACCGCCACCCGAAGCACCACGCCGACTTGGACAGTAAGTAAACTTGTGAGTATAGAGGTACATAGGTATACAAATGTAATTGCGAATTTTTCTAAGTCGGTAAACGGTGACGTAGTTGCAATATTCCGCGCATGACTACCGCATCTCATCCTACTTCTGCCTTTGGCAGAGTTTAGTAGCTTGAGGATTTTTCGAACAAGTCAGTTGCCGTTTAGCTGCTGACTGAAGAACCACGCCGACCAGCATCAGCATCCAAGAGAGTCCGTTGCTGCCGCCCGTACCGACCAGACGTGCCAACCCCGACCGCTCCAGAGAGGAAGCAGCCCAGGATCCGGAAGTAGGTAGCAAGGTTTGATAGAGGTTTGGTAAATAAAGGTATAGTCATAGTGTGCTTGTATTAACGCTTGCTTCCCCTCCTGATATCCGTCCGCCGTCTGCTTATGACCGATTAATTATTGCTGGTTACCTTTTCACCGCTTCATTCACCTGATTACCGTATCGCACCGCTTGACCGCCCGCTTACTGCCCCGCTCGCCCGTAGTTAAGACCGTTGTAGTATAAGTTGTAAATAACCTAGTAATATAATAACCGTTAGCCGTATGATAGTTACTAAGGTGTATATATAGTGTAAATAATAATTCGTGTGTAGAATAAATGTAAATATATTGAATAAGAACCGTTTCATTAACTGTAGTGTGTAAGTTGCCTTTTTCTTGACCCCTGGCTTATCCGTTTCTTCACTGTAGTTGCCCGGCCTCTATCGTCCCGCCGATAGAGTAAAGTGGTGTTTCTGCACTCTAAACAGAAACTGGTGCCCGAGATATCCGTACCGTGAGCACCGCCGTAGTGTTGGGCGTCAAAGTGACACTTCCGCTCTTGTGTAGTGCAGCGGAAGTGCGTCACAAACTTACACTGCCGATTGTACTTTCTTAAAATGCCAATAAACTATTAACTATTCACTGTTCTATTTTATTCCTATTTATTTCATTCCGCGGTCGTGAATATAATAATTGGATTAAATATTTCGAATTTTCATTCTGACGTCATCGATGGCTAATTCGATTAAATATCTCGAATTATTAATTCGATTATGAAATACCCAATATTACTAATATCTCGATTATAAAAATATCCCGATTATTCCCATCACTACAAAGTATAGGTATATTTTTGAATTCATCTTGTTTTTAGTAAGATAATAGTTTGGATAGGTTAAGCAATGAACAAGATTGAGAAAAACGATTGGGATAACAGGAAGGTGGAGGGAATCGTGTTAGTATTTGTAATAAAGAGACAAGACTGTGGTTACAGTTTAGGTACACATTATTTCTCAGCAAAACATAACACCGGGTAACTCCTTTTGTCATATTAAAAGTATGTAATTTATGTAATTTCAAAATAATAAAATATCAGATGTTTTGAAAAACTACATAATATAAGCTTATAGTAATGACACATTTCTGTAAAAGTTGTTTTGTGGAAGAGTTACGCACAATCAGACATATCCACTACAATTTCCAATAACTATGAAAGTTTAAATGTCCATGTACAGGGTGACCATTTTAAGTGCCTGACTTGATTTCATTGCTTGATTTTTCACCTAGGAAAAAATGTCAAAACTATATGTTTTTTTTTTCTGAGGAGTCCAAGTTCGAAAAGGAAAAACAATTGAACGTCAAATAAAAAAAGTTATGGCCAAAAAACTGAAAAATGAAAAATACTAAAATTGACACCCAATATATTAATGCAGCAAAGGACACGTGATAATCCACTAATTATAAATGCTTATCACATTAATTTTTTTTCACTTCTGGTTTAACAGGAAAATACTTCAACTTTTTGTCTGTTTAAAGAATAATATATAATAAAATAGTTCAAGTACTTTCCGGTTAAACTGAAAGTAAAAGAAATTAATGTGATACGCCTTTATAATCAGTGGAATATCACGTGTCCATTGCCGCATTAATACACAGGGTGTCATTTTTTATAATTTTCGGCTATAACTTTTTTATTTGATGTTCAATTCTTTTTACTTTTCAAATTCAGATTCCTCAAAAAAAAAATACAAGTGTAGTTTTGAAACTTTTTTCCTATTAAGAAAAAAATCAAATGTGAAATAAAAATAATGACAATAATATGGCTCAATGTGCCTCTGTTCAAAAATTTTTCTTTAAAGACTTGGTTATAGGCCTTCAATGTTGAAATAAAAAAAATGTTGGTTGGATTTCTCAAGTCTATAAATATTATCTTTAAATCTGGTACAATAAAATAGTTGTAGTAGCTCAATATTTTAATACATTATGATCAATTTATTTCAAATTAAAAGTTTAGAATTGGTGATATTCCACTTCTCAGCACCTCAGAGAGGGGTATCTCAATATACCAAATTAATGATACAATACAGTAACTGCTGTATTTTATTAGTATTTTTATATTCCCATGTTAAAAACTGAAGAATGTTTGAAATAATTAGTGTTTAATTTTACTTTTAGAAGCATACCTCACGCAAGACGATTAAATTTCCTTTCAGTACCACAAGATATATTAATAAAAAATAAGGTAAGTCAAGAGGAAGTAATCCGAGCAAAAGGCAGTGAACGTCTGAATGAATGCACATTTGAAATTGCCAGTAGAGCTCATCAACACTTGGTAAAAGCAAGAAGTCTTATAGAAAGTATACCTAAAGAGGGAAGAACTGCTTTGCTACCTGCCGTACCAATACATATTTATTTAGATAGACTACAAAAATGTGATTATAATGTATTTCATAGAAGTTTACAAGATAGATCCTGGAAGTTATTACCTCAATTATGGTTTACTAATTTTAAGAATAAATATTGAATTAGTAAATCAGATAAACTGGAATAGATTTACATTATACAGAGATCGTTTTGCGCTCAAATTGAATTAGGCAGATTGGGAGAGATTTTACTATCGATTTGATAAAGAATGTTTTAATAAACTTAAAAAACTGCATTTTTTTTTTAATTTATGGAATTAACAATTATTATTTAATAATAGTCAATTCATCGTTTGATGTAATGCCTCATAATTCTAAAATTAGTCATAAATTTCAATATTTCAATCCTTTATTTTAGCTTAGTTTTTATATTCCTGGAATGGGTTGGAACCTTTAATGTGAAGATAACACTGATGTAGTTTTCTACTAAACACCAAAACACTACATACTGCACTCGACGCGCGTTTCGCCAACCAAGTTGGCATCATCTGGAGATGATTAAAACTAAACTTATGCAAACAATTTACCTCATTTATACCTAAACTAGATTTAAAGAGCATACGGCCCGTCTCAAATATGGTAGAACATGTCTAGTGTTGCCCAACATGTGTTTGAGAACAACCATAAAATAGATATTAGCAATTTAAGATTAATTAGGAATGTAATAAATACTAGACAGCTGGATGCATTTGAAAGCTTGGAAATCATAAAGTGTAAAAATAGTATGAATAGTGACAGAGGGCCTATCCTAAATAGCCCGCTTTATTGGTTAGTGGGTCACGGTTCACCGAATCATGACAATAGTTTAGGTATAAATAGGGTAGATTGTTAGCATAAGTTTAGTTTTAATCATCTCCAGATGATGCCAACTTAGTTGGCGACGCGCGTCAAGTGCAGTATACAGTGTTTTGGTGTTTCGTGGAAAACTATGTCAGTGTTAGTTTTTATATTGATTAAATAGGACAACTCTTCTTAACACTTGTTAAGCTGAACATTTTTAATTAATATGCATTAAGACAAAACTTCAGTTCCCAAAATAATAAATGAAATAAAACTTGAACATTTTGAAGAGAATTAGTAGTAAAACGATTATTTAGTTTTACACATAGATAGAAATATATCCATATCGTTGGCAATATGACAAATTCTATGTTACAATTTTTTGGATCTCAAATATGTTAAATACCATACAATTAATTAGTTACTGCGCAGACGTATGTAAACTCCTATGTGTATAAAATACCTAAAACATAAAATGCAATAATGACTAAAGCTATCTGAATGGCTCATGAAATAGGACGCAAATAGGTGGTGATCTAGCAAATACTCCTATTTCAAAAGGTTTAGGATTTTTTTATATATAGGAGAGTTTGCATAAACCTGCACAGTAATTAATTGTATCATATTAAGTCGAGATCCACAAAATTATAAGATAGGAAGGAGTATTTGCCAGATCACTGGTGACATATTACTAAAATTACTTGTTTCTCTATGTGCGAATACCAGCCAACTACACAACTTTTAATTTAGTTTCTAAACGAAGCTGAGCCTTCCTAAATTTTCTGTCTGGAAATATGGATGAATTTTATTAATATCTGAAAAAATTATAATAATAATAATAATAATGTCTTAATATAAAAAAGAGAAAATATAAATAGTCAGGAGTCAAAATATAAACTAAATATCTATACATTTCTTGGACATTACAATGAAAACTTAATATGATATTACATTACCTTTGAGAGGTGTTTAGGTGAATAAGTTGTAAATCAATGGAGAATCAAAAATGCCAGCATGTGGTCCTTTGGTTAAAAACTGAATCATATTTATAGTTTATTCCAAACTTTTTTCCAACATAAAAAACGTCGGCTTCTTTGATCCCATTACCCTCAAAGACAACAACGGTTTTTATGTTGCAAGTTTGAAATAAACTAAATAATATTTATTTGTAACAATATATTTCTACCAAGTCATACTCTGCTATATACTTTGAGGTAGTTTTTGGTTAATAGAAAAAACAAAAGGTAATTTTTTTGTAGGTAGTACAACACAAACAAAACATCAAATACATTAAATAATATAAAAACAACTATTAACCGACATTAAATTATGAGAAAAAAAATAGTGTAATAAAAAAAGAATTCTTATTTTATAAACAAGTTTAATTTATAATCTACCAAAATTTTTTTTTTATTTTCTCATGACCTCACACTATCGCCACTGATGAGGCATTAATTTTTTCTTGCTTGTTACTAACAATTTACTCTTGTTCCTTTTTTTAAAAAATCAAATCAAATTCAAAAAAAGATTTGACAATGAAAATTAGTATATTAATTTAACAGTGACAATACATTAGCTGCTTATTTTGTTTTGTGCCAGAAAATGCAAACATGTTTTAACATGTATGATCACGTTTTCAAATATGAGCTCTATGTGTAAGGTAATTAAAGAATCGTTAGAAGTACTGATACGAATCATGATCACTGTCACTAATCATCAGTGCAAATGAAAGCAGCATATCTAATAATATGGATATACGAGCCCAGAATCATATCATTTGGCCCACTTGCAATTTGCAAACGTTCTTCATATAAGGTGCTATTGAAACCAGAAAAAAATAAACGATAGATATGAATTATACTTTATTCTTAATAAAATGAGTAACATATGAGTGGAACTTTTTGTACTATAAACTACAAATACAATGAAAACAAACAACAATAACATATTAACTGTGTCGTATCGATTGGACCAAATGAAAATTTGGCATACCATTTGGCCCAATACGTTTTGGCATTGTTTTTACTAATTTTTCAAAAACGTCACTTGTAAATGAGGACCATCTTTCAATTTTTTTTCATGACATGCAAGTGTCTAAATTGGGGATAATTTAGGGAATAAAGTATAAAGGTCATTCATATCAATCATTTATTTTTTCCAGTTACAATAGCGCCATATATATATATATATGAAGATGTTCGTAAATTGCAAGTAGGCCAAATGATATAATTCTGGGCTTGGATACAAAAAAGTCGCCTCATTAATTTTAATCTAATTCTACTCACTTATCCAGTGCCCAGGGCATCCACAGAAATATTATCACTACCCTAGTGACATAACAACTTGGATTCTCTTCCTCATCTTCCCTAGCTAAAGTATCATTTGCATAGGGCAGTGCGGTTAAAATTAAAAGTTAAATACATGACATGATTGTCATGCCATTCAGAAAACTATTCACGTTGAACTTAATTTCATATAGTTACTGTAAAGGTAGTGCAAATGTTCGTAAGCGTATTATTTTTACACATAGGGTTGTCATTACAAACAAACCTTGTTTTGTGATGTACACAGACCAACTTGGACAAATCTAAAACAGTCGTGTATGTTCCTAAATAATTTAAGTAAACTGAAACAAAAACATCAGATCAAGACAGGAGTCTATATCTACGCTCAGATTAACTATCTGTGGTAGTTCATACTAGCATATGTGATATCGTTATTAGCTGCAAAGCTGGTTTCCTCTGCAGAGCTGAGGGCTATTTTACCCAAGTACCATTGCTGTATAAAGCATAAATACATCTTAATTTGGAATACTGTTCCCATCAGTGGCAGCTGGTGAAATTTAGGCTATGTCATATCTTAATATTGGAGCATGGGATCCAAGTGATAATTTAAGGCTTAAGTATCAAGACTAAATGAAGTTTTGCAGAAAAAAAATTGCGATTGAAATTTGCGAAAAAAAGTTGGAAAAATTGTAAACCTCCAAGGTTAATTTGTAAAATATTTATGAAAAATTTTTTTCCAAAATCAGGTGGAAAATATAACGACAGATTTTAAATTTTATACAAAAATATTGGTTTTCTATAAAGTTACACCGTTTTGAAATTTTATTTTAGATTAATTTTTTACTGCAAATTTCTAAAAGGTGCAACTTTGTAAAAAATCATTTTTTTTTTTTTGAAATTTGAAATGTATCATTATATTTTCCACCTGATTCTGAAAAAAAATGTTTCGCAAATATTTTACAAATCGTTTAAAAAAATAACCTTGGAGGCTCACAATTTTTCCAACTTTTTTTTGCAAATTTCAATCGCAATTTCTTTTCTGCAAAACCTTCATTTAGTCTTGATAGTTACACTGGTTCCCATATAAATAATAAACAAACATTGATTTGGTTAGTTTAACTGATTTTCTTTTTGTTGCCAATCATCCAAAATAATTTTACAAGTGGAATGATATAAATAAATGTATTTGTACACATCGATTTTACATAAAAACTTGTAATTCATTTTCTCAAAGAAATCGCCACACATGAAAATTCCTACCGAAAACAAAGTGTGTGTGAAACATGCTGCTGGTAAACACATAAAATAATGCTGAATACAATTATTCTGTGTCGAAAGGATGGCGGTACCTCTTATCGTTTTTTAGTAGCAAAGATAGCTATGCTATATGTGCTAGACCATAATTACTTATACAGGAGTATATGTGGCATAGAGTAGAGAGTACTCATTTAAGTATGTGTGAGTGAGTTGCAGGTACTGTTTCAATTTAAAGTTAACTATTTTCCAAACAATGTCAGATAAATTATAATTATATCAAAGTGATGTATTCTATTCTACGAAAGAGTCGTTCAGTATTGCATCTAATACAAAGTACAATCTACTTTCAATAAAACATATTCAATTGTAAAAATTATTTAAATAACCAGGGATGTGTGGCACTCCCTAAATCATGACTCTATGCAGGAATACAACTTGATAATCTTTACGCCAGTAATGAATAATGAAAAACATTGAAAGGTTCAGTTTGCACGTGTCGAGTATAGTACCCTGTGTATTGGTGTTTATGGAAACTACTTCTGCCTCAGTGTTACTGTTATTAATATAACCCCATCTTTACCAGCATTATCTTTAAAACGCTTTAAAAGAATAAAAACCAAATTGAATATTTAAAAAAAATTAACCTTTATTGTAGCAATTAATTAAAACTTTTGTAGGTTATTAAGAGTAAATAATATCTACAGCAAGCTTGCACAATACTCGAGTAAAATATAAAATTTACAAAAGTGTATTATAAAAACATCTTAAAAAATGTATAAAAACACTTTTTGATATACAAAAAAATATTAGCTAATACATAAAATACATATTCTATGCTAAGAAGTTCAGTACTTAAATAATATATCTGCTTAAGATTTTACTTATCTAATGTTGAAAATGGAAAATCACTTTAAATATTTTGACATTTACGTATGCTACAAGATGAAAAATTAGGTTAAGACCTCATCAATAGTATTTACTGTCTCGAATCAGTTTTATAACTGCTTATGTGAATATATTCAAATTTTATAACAAATTCAACGACGCCCTCTGTTGACAGGCTTCAGTCGTGCTTGTTTTATGATTAATTTGAATTTAATTATGTAATTTGCTGGAAAACTAGTACAAGACAATAAATACTATATACTTAAAAACAAACTTTTCCATTGCTACCAATAGTTGATAAAATGGTGACTAAAAAATTTTACAAGTCGGATGGAAAAGTGGAATGTCTGTATTTTATGTTCCTTAATTCTCAACGGTTTTAATTCTGTTACATACTTAAAAGTAAATAATTTTAAAGTTATTTGTAGGTTTTTCTCTAAATGGACTTTTGTGAACTTTTTTTTTATTTCACAATACAAATAGAAGTGTCCCAATCTTAAAAATGTACTAATTCGTCTAATAAATAAAACTACAACGTAAATTTTCGAGTCAACTTTTTATTCGATTGTATAGAAAAGTGACGTTTTTTTGATTTGAATATCTGGAAAAAAAAGATCACCTTTTTATAATAGCTATTACTTCTTGTTGTGGTTGCTAGGCGACCACTATTCCCCGCTGAAAAGTACTTTTTGGACGGTACACAATTACGAACAAAATAATGGATACTATAAACAAATGAAACAAACTGTCATGATATTCTTATTTGATTATGTCAAAGTGATATGAAGAATATAACAAATAAAAATTTATTTTCTTCTTACAAACGAATAACACAGAAGGAAATGCATTTTTCATTCGTGTCATAAATAACTATTTTGTCATTGTATACAAGGCGATTTTTTATTATTCTAAATTAATTTTTTACTTCTTTTCAATTATTTTGTTAAGGTATTTTCATTAACAGCATAAATGTTAAAAAAAAATTATGCAAACCACTGATTATTTCAATTATTATTATTGTTTTTAATTCCCAGTGAAAATTAAACACGGACTCTTAGAATTTTCACAATCAATACTTCGTTTGGGAGATAAACACTTTTCAATTCAAGTATACAAATTTAAAAGTTTTTTGTGCAGACTGTTGTAGTTGTATTTATTGATATACCTTAGTTAACACCGACAATGTTTTCAGTACTTGTAAAAGGATGATTTTCTTTTCTATAATATTTATGCCTGTTTTATTGTTTTCAGAATACCTTTTCCTCTAAAACAATGTTCGAAAATTTTTTTCTTATTCGGAATTTTATTTCGATACTGAATGTGATATAACCTCAAATAGTTTTTGTTAAATTTAGTCCCATTTCTTATATTTTTATATTTTTTTTCAGTTAATAGACAATGTTATCTTTGAAAGACCTATCAAACGATATACATATATTCTAATATTGTCGAGTATATAAAAAGATCCTAAGATTAGTTGGTTTCCCCACCAACCAAATATGTGTTACTTTAGTATCGCAATAAATTTGAAACCCCACAGTTCCCACATTGACCAGGACTTTTGAAGAAAGTAATCTCTCCCTATTCAAAAAATGAAAAAAAAAGAATATAAACTGAAACAAACAATAAATCTAAGGTTATGAGAATTATTTCCTGCACCAGCTTGTTCTGACAATTGGTCAACATTCTCTACAGCAGGTTAAGACGTGGAAAAGGTCTATTAACAAAGGTTATTGTAGAATGCCACGAAATAAAACAAGTCGAAATGTCATCATTAGATTCGATTCAGGTTTGCCTTTTACTTTTTCATAAATCGATAGATAAAGTATTGGTGTAGAAAAAAAAGACAAGCTCTAGATTATAATGAAAATGACCGTTTTGAGAGTAAAAATGGCAAATCGAATCAACATGCCGTCTGTGTGTTTGTGACCTATGATGAGTCGTTTTTTTCACATGGCTCAACATGGGAATCTGAAACTTTACATTAATATTTGGGAGGTCCAAGGACTTTTTTCTGGCTAAAAAGTACTTTTCATCCTAGGACGAAAAGTACTTTTTGGACGGTAAACAATTATGAACAAAGTAATGGATACCATAAACAAATGAAACAAACTGTCATATTCTTATTAGATTGTGTTAAAGTGACTTGCAGCCATTACGATCAGATTTTTCAATTAAAATATAATAAATAAAAATATATTATTTTCTTCCTCCAATCAAATAAAAGATATTATGAAACACGGACAAAAACGTTTTTTGTATTCATGCGGTGGCCAAACTTGGCCTCGTCTCTGGAAATTTTCCATAATTATACGAAAAAAATGAATTTTTTTCTCCTTGTGTCATAAATAACTATTTTTAATTATACGATATTTAAGAATATAAAAAAATTATTAAATATCTACTCCCATTAATCCACAAAAAACTACATACAATAATTAGTACTCAGTTTATGAATTTTTCAATTGGGACACTACAAATAACACATTTAAATTTAAAAGGTACCTATTAGAACAGTACAATAAATGTTATTACAAATATTCAACTTGAATCTACAGGAATGCAGTGCATAAGACGTAATATTAAGTACAATAATCATGAAATGCATTTTGACTAGTCCAGGAACCCGCATTCTTACTTGTGGTTAGCTTTATATTATAAAGCCACAAATAAAGACAGGTTTCTGCCTAGAAAAAAACAAAATGATGAAAGCATACCTAGTTCTAGTTTCACTTATGATAGGCGTATTATTTCAGGTCAGAAAACCATTTTTGTCTACAACTACTTTTTCAATTTTTGGAACAGACAATTTTTATATACTCAAGACTTTTCTTCCCTCGTTTTTATTTATTTTGAAAATATACTGCATTAACAATGTCATGTAGGAAATAAAATTAAGGAATTTGACATTTTTTTGTAGAAATGGTTTGATTTTTTCCTCAAGCCATATTTGGAACGAACATATATCGTATTAAAGTTGCTGAATAGTTAACTATAATAATAATATTATCTACCTTACAACTTATTTATTTTATTAATAAGATCTGACTAAGAATTTCCTTGACAAAATATTGTCTAAAATTAATCTGAAGAAAAAGTTACTAAATTGATATTTCATTGCATTACATACAATAATTATTAAATTTCTCAAGCAATAATCAAGAATTTCAAAAAAGTATATTTAACATGTTTACTACAGACACAATACTTTGGCCATTGGTAGGGATTTTTATAATCCAATATTTTTCAAATTTACGTTATAGTTATTATAACTGCTTTGTGCTTCCTTATTTCTTTGGACATAAATCGAAAGAAAATAATTAATAGGAAAAGTGTTGATAGACAGGTAACTTATAGAATAATCAATATTTATATGTATCGGATGATCATTTTAAGTACTCGATTTCATTGCTTGATTTTTCATCTAGGGAAAAAAATTCCAAAACTATACCTATGTATTTTTTTTGAGGAATCCAGAAAAAACAATTGATTATTAAATAAAAGTTAGGGCCGAAGAACTGGAAAATACAAAAAATGGCACCTTGTATGTTAACACAGAAATGGACATGTGATAATCTACTGATTAGAAATGTATATCAGTCATATTTTATATTTACGGAAATTACTTTAAATTACTTTTTTATTTTAATTGATACACCCTATTAGTTATTAGTTAAAGAAAATTTCTTTCTGAATTCAGCAATATATAAAATTAAAGTAATTCCGTAGATTTTATAAAGAAGAAATGTTTGAAAACATTACCATTTTGCTGCAAACAGAGACAAAGGCATTTGTTCGATTTCTCTCTACATCTGCTTAAAATAATGGGGTTGTTAACAATTAAATCTATTTCTTGTTGATTTTTAATTTGTTCAAACACCTTCGCCTCCATTTGTAACAAAATAGTAATATTTTCAAACATTATTATTTGTGTAAATAAAATATACAAAATTACTAAAATTTTTTAAATAAATGAATTTATTTGTTTTCATAAGTGACTTTGTTTTAAAACATATATTGTTGATATTTTAATTTTAATAATTCAATATCCTATTAAATATATGAGATATAATGATAATATATTACATATTGCTTAATTCAGAGAGAAATTATTTTTAAACAACTTAATATACAGGATGTATCACTTAAAATAAAAAAGTTATGTAACTTCCGATTAAACTAGAAGTGGAAAATATGTATGTGCTATGCATTTATAATCAGTGGAATGTCAGGTCCATTTTCGCGTTAATACATACAGGGTGATAATTTTTGTATTTTTCAATGTTTAGGCCATAACTTTTTTATTTGACGTACAATAGGGAACTTGCACATTTTTTTTTACTTCATAAAAACGTTCTACAATACTAAAAAATAAGATATGCAAAATATGACGCCTTAATTCCCAATAATAAATTTGTTATAAATTATTAAAGTTTCGCGCGCGAGCGAACCGTTTCAAACAGGTTCAAAAGCGCGGGAGTAGTCGTGACATCACACCATACAATTTACAAGCGACGACGGAGATCCCAGCACTCGACCGCTTGATTTCAGATAAATTTTAAGTGTATACTTAAAATGGAAACAAAACATCCTTATTTTAAATATTGCATTGTACCGTTGTGTAAGAATACTACAGTAAAAGTGCCAGATAAAATATTTATAATATTGCCAGAAGATAAGATTCGTTGATCAAAATGGCTAAAAGCGTGTAGAAGAAATGAAAAAGACATTTCACAGAGCAGTAGGTCTCTACATGTGTGTGATGATCATTTTAATGTAAGTACATTATTAAATACTATATGTCTATCTACTAGTTTTTCGCAGGCGGGCAATAAAATATTCCGAATTCCGAATTATTGAATTTTAATTAGGGTAGGATTAAAGAAAGAATGTGTATACAATGTTAGAAAATAAGATTAGTAGATAGAATGTAATTTAGTGATACTAAGTAAAGGTAATTTCCTGGTGCGAAAGTAAACAGCTATTTATTATTATACTCTTCGCAAATACGATTACGAAGAGTATATTGCATTTGATTGGGACATTTCTAAAATCGTTAATATCGCTCGCAGAGGAAAAATCATTTCGTTCGTCATCGAATTCTGAACAACTTTCAAAATGTCCGTCTGTTTATCTGACCGTCCGTCACGTTTCTTGTAAGCATGATAACTAAAGAAAGAAAATTCCGATCGAATTGAAATTTGGGCTATAAGTTAGTGTTAGCTAGAGGAAGAAATCCATTGTTTTTGAAAAAAATCAAATAGTAAATAAAAAAGTTATAGGACATTTTATTTAAAAATAGGAATCTACAGAGGGTTGCAATTTTCAATGTGCTACTAAAATTGAGGTAATTTTCTATAGACACCAAAATGCTGTAAAATATGCTACCACAAATTTCGCCTACGCAGTCGGCATCATCGGGAGAGGAAAAAAATTGAAAATTAAATATGTGATCAATATATTAGGTATTGTAAGAATGAATCTTAGTTTATACTATAAAATATACTGCCACGCGTTTCGCCAATACAGTCGGCATCATCGGGAGAGAAAATTAAATATGTAGTCAATACATTAGGTATTGTAAGAATGAAGTTTATAAGACAAACACAAGATTCTTATCAAAAAACTGCGAAGAGTATCCTACAGAATGTGCAACAATTATATAAAAGTTCAATAACACTATTGTCTGCGAAGAGTAAAATGTTTACCTCTAGTATATATAGTATATTGCAAATACCTTTCCCTTACCCTTTAATTTATTCTATTCAAATCTTACATTTATCTATTATGTGAATGATAACACGACACACACTTATTTTCCCTTGCCCCAAAACATAGTATGAAAATACCTACGATAGGTAATTATACAATTGCGCAACATTTCCTTTGCAGCAAATGTCTTCTATAGAGACACTTGTGTGTACAAAAAAAACACGAAAAATGTAGAAGTGGCTGTTGTAAAGAATTACCCTAAATTCTTTCAAACATAAGACTAAGTCTGCTAAAAATGCTTAGTTGCGACTAAGCATTTTGTAGTTATTTCTTTTTATTCCGTGATCAAGTCATAACTATTTTATGTTTATAAATTATTACTAAAAGCTAAAAAAAAATACATACTTCTCTGCCTTGACACCGAGGACCTCTCCAAGCGAAAAACTTTCACTATTTTGTATAAAAGATGCCACCATAAACATATCCACTTTAGGCAAATTATCAGATTGGCCCTTTGAAAAACCTTGATCAGTCATTTATAAAAAATCTCTACAACTACAATAAGCGGTACTATAAAACACAATTAAATATTTATATCAGAACAGTCACTAACAAATCAACCACAGTCTAATAACACCATATTGTACATATGTTTTTATAGAATGTCATACTTTGTTAATTTGTTTGTATTATTATTTTTAAGTATTTTATGAATGAATTGATTTTTAGTTTTCTTTTTTCTGTATATATGTATATATTAATATAAATCTTACTCTGTACCCCATACAAGTTGTAAATAATCTACTTAATTGTGAATAAAGATTTTAAATTGGAATTGGTAAACATCTGATTGTGTTGCTTCCCGGCGCGACGACTACCGAATATTGTATGGTGTGACATCACAGTCAATAGTAGCTCGTTTCGGGTCACTTCAATTTTTTCGCTGTTTAGATCCTTCATACTGATTGCGTGGAATTAGAAATCTTATTTTTTTGTGAAGTACACGTTTTATTACAACGTTACGCTATGTTTTTTAGTATTATTTTTATTTTTAAAATTATAGGCAAGTTCCCTATTGTTTTATCTTTTCGAATTTGGATTCCCCAGAAAAAAAAAATTCATAAGCATAATTCTGAAATTGTTTTCCTAAGTGAATAACCAAGCAATGAAATCAAGCGAGGCACTTAAAACGATCACCCTGTACAATTACTTGTTTACCTCCTAAAAATGTAAGACATGTATACTAATATTGTAGAGAAAGGTGCAGGTAAATTTGGATATACATTATGGTCTTTAATGCATGTTAATTATGTTCGCTTCAGTTAGATTTATTACAAACAACAAAAACATCATAAACATACAGCAACTTAGTTTTTGAGTTATAATGGATTATTTGTGACCCTTAAAACCATGTAGGTAAATTAAACTGGATGAAGGAAACATTGGTGTCCCCTTACTTAAAGTGAAAGGAAGAGTATTGTATTTCCAAAAGGAGTGTGAACTGAAAAATCTCAAGAAGCAGTTTTTATTTAATTTTCAAACACAATTTGAATTAGATTATATCCAACTTCAAAAAACAATATCATTCAGAACATATCCTATTAAATACAATCATTCAGCATTTTTCACGTAAATATTCAGTGTCGCAAAACAAAAATTTTAGAATTAGAGGTAGGTACTCCTTGAAGAAAATAAATTAAGTTTTATTTGTTTCAAAGAGCACTGTTTAACACCAATAGTTATATTAAATTTGAATGAATCATTCCCACTCCTCAGTTAGATCACAATAACAAATGTGTCATTCAGAGACGTTACATATATCAACTCTGTTTTTGTGATAATTTGTCATACCTTATGTTGCTAAATATAAATATCAAATATGTATATACTCATATTACCCACTGTTAACCTACGAAAACAATGTAGTGATTGGATAATACCTAATTGTTATTTCTTTATGTAAGTATTCAAATAAATTTATTATAATTTACATGCCACAGGCATTCTACTTCAGTTCGTGTCACCAATTATATTTGAATAGGGCATAACATCATCTGCGCGATCTATCCCCCACCACTCGCCATCATTCGTTTATTTTACTGCACAGATATAGGGATTTTTGGCGATATGATTTAATTAACAGGAGCAGACTTGGTATACATTACAGTACAATCACAGTCGACTCTAAACAAGCTGTGAAGTAAGAAATGGTAACACCGTAAAGTGGTTCGGCCATGGGCGAATGGAATTTCGTTCTAGATAGGCGCAGCAATAAAGAAAGGTGCGTGGTAACCTTCGATTCAAAATCCTGTAAAAAGTGGCAGATATCAAAAAATTTCACATAAACAAAGTTGCAGGATATCAAATTTCCTAAAATAAAGTCTGTGGGGGCATATGTTTATCTTCAATAATTTAGGCATAGGAAGTGTCTAAAGTTGAACAATATAAAATGCATTATCAACGGTAACAAGGATTCTCTACTCAGTCGAAATATCACATTTTTTGAGTAGATTAGATTGATACTTTACTACACCGAAAATATATCTCATTGTTCGGCAAAACCAACATGGTGTAGAGTTAACGCTGCCATAATTTAACATTAACAAAATTCATATCATAACACTTACTCATTTGTATGTGTGCGCGTTTTGCTAATGAATGATTTATTGTTATTAAGCAAATGAAAACGTTCCATATTTTTACATTTACCTAATATGGAAACAAAAATATACCTGTACCTACTTACAAATATTTCATTGACAGTCGAAACCTCATTATGAAAATTTAAGGCATAGAAAATAATTTTTGTCTTAACAGTTTTAATGTTCCAGGAAACAGATGTTTTTAATTTCTCAGAAAAAAAACTTAACCAAAACCTTGCAACGTTCAATAACCTGCTTTTTCAAAATTGTTTACTAAAAGTTCATGTTGCTCTATTTGATTTTGCCTTCTACATTCAGGACTTGTTCAAACAACAAACTTTTTAAGGACAAATATTTGGGTAAATTTGGAAAAACTGATGGAATGGCATCTTCTTTCAACTTTGGTATGCCAAGTTTGTTTCCTAATGCCTCATTTAGTAAAATACCTATAATAAATTTAATAATCTCACCTTCAACAAAATGTAAACAACCCACAACAAAATGTGATGGGGTTCAGTCTTTCCTTGGAACAGCTCCGAGTTCATTTTTTCTGCAATGCTTCATTGCTAGGGAATTTAAACGTAGTCTGCATTCAGCTGGTTTTCACTTCTAAGTCATAATTTGATTTACAACCTGGGAAAAGCACTTTCTAGGCATGTTGAAAACTTAATGTAATCTCAAAAGCCCAGTTAAAAACAATACAGAAAACAAACACTCTCACACTGTACATATATGCACTGGTAATTATTATAAAACAATGATTACTTAATATTAATGCACAAAAACAACACCTCAAAACTATTATAACATATAAAAAAAATGAAATTATATAAAATCGCCCGGCAAATGACTGAAATAACGTGGTTTTTTAACACCCCCATGCAGATTAGCTAGCCTACGGTAGTATTGCCACTTTTCATTACTTCTTGGTTTGTTTCGAATTGGCTGCGGTACAGTATACAATATCTTACCTTGTAAACTTCTTTGTGGTTTATTTGAAGAGGGTTCGAGATGGCAGTAAGGTGCAGATATAAAATAATCTCATCCGTTTGGACAGGACTGGAAGCTTGGTGGGTGTAACAATAACACTAGCAGTTTTAGTGTTTTTTCTTTTCAATACGACAGGTAGTCGCTTAACAGCTGTGCTCTGCTTATGGATGTAAAGGTTATTCGCCCTCACTAGGTTAGAAGAGAAAATGGAACTTTTTGTAGAATATTGTGATTGCAATGTATTTTGTTAAATATACTTATTTTTTTAAATACACCAAAAAATATTCTGTATAGGTTGAATTGTAAAAATTTCTAATTTTTTCTAAATGAACATCATAAATGTGATGCTTATTAATTATAGACAAATATAGAAAATAATATATACAGCTGACTTAACACTTGGCAAATTAACCCTTTAAATAATTAATAAAATGTAAGCAACATTTACTTTACGTGTAAACTTATTTCAAACTGTAACAACAAATATTTCTAATCTATAATTACGTAACAGCTATCAGTTCCCCAAAAAGCACTACTTTATATTCATTAGAATACAATGTTTTTTAAGGCATAAAGTAAGAGAACCTAAGAACCTTATAACATAGATAAGTTATCCAGTATACTGATAAGTGGCTGCAACAGGATGCATTTGACGAGGTGTGTGTTGCAATCTCTGTATGTGACAACCACGGCACATTAGCCTGCCATCAAGTGGATAGCATCGCTTGTCTGGTTCGTCAGTGAGTTGCATACCACATTCTTCACAAACATAACAATCAACATGGAAGTCCTTATCCATTGACACTACACGGACTGTTTCCTCTGTACCCTCGACTGGTGTAATTCCTATAAAAATCATAACTATGTTTATTCGTGATATTAGTTTTAGTTAATATCAATAACATATATTATTTTAAAAAATACAACTTTTTCTGGCCAGGAAAAATTTTAACATCTTGTACAATAACTTTCGTATCAAACTTTTTTTCTGTATCTAAGATAATAAAGTTTTTATTTAGACTTAATCCGGTATATAATATAATTTATAACAATTTCAATACATCGAACGCGAACTACCACATTTGCATTTTCTTTATGAAGAAAAAAAAAGGAATGTAAACCTCTCAGTATCTGCTGTGTAACTTATCTAACAAAACATCTCAGTTTAATCTGGCGGTTCACAGATTTTTTTTTACGAAAAAGAAACGACTTTTTTCTGCAAATTTCAAATTTACTACATAAATAGCTCACATTTTTATGACTTTGATGTCGGCTATTAAACAGTTTTTTTTTCATTCCAATCGAGTCATTGGGAAATAAATGATTATCTAAATGGTATAACTCGAACATGCACCCTGCAAATCAGAGTTTAATTTCAAAATATGCGCAATTAGAATAAAAAATTAGTTTGTCTTGGGATTTTTCATTAAAATATTTACTTGCTGAAAATTAATTGTGCAATACTTTATAACAAAAAAATTTAAATTATTGAAAATGCTGTAAACCAAGAAGAGCTAAAGCAACATGTTTAGAAAAAAAAAGTATGTTCCATTTAAAAAAATATTTGATGACGTCATAACTCGAATATGGACCACCCTGTAAGTTGGAGTTCAATTACAAAAAATACGCAATTATTATGATCAAATTTATTTATCTCAGAATTTTTCAGTAAATAATTATTCTAACCAACGATGAATTTATGCAATACTTGATAGACACAATGTATACAGGATATTTCAAAAACATCCGCCAAATTTTAAAGCATGATTTTTGGTGAAAATTGAATCGAAAACTTCATAAACACTTATGCCCTAAATGGCTTCATTTATAATATACAGGATTTGTAAAGAAATTAAAAATGCTTTAAACGGAAAAATTTGAAAAATAAATTATTTTTAAATTTCATTTAATAACTCGTAATTGACAGACAGCTTGTAAATTTTGTTTAATTCATAGCATACTACAGTTCTCTGGTTATGTTGTTAATACCGTTGAAAATCTAGGTGAGGTACAAATTAAGTAGTAAAACATTTCTTTAAATTTTTAACCAAAACAATACTTTGTACGGAACAAACGTAAGAGATAACTTTTATGTAGTTTCAATGAGTAATGTCCCATGAGATAGAAACTGGATAAAAAACAGTACTGTATCATATTCTTCTATAAAAATTTTATTGATATTGATCCTATGCACACCACTGGAATAAGTAAAAAAATCTGATTATACGGAAAAACGCCTACTTATACAATAGCAATATATGCCAAAATTCAATATCCCAACTCAAGCATTTGTGAGATTTTTTTAGAAAAATCGATTTTTTTTTTTTAATTTCTGAACCTGTGTCTTATAAACGAAGCCGTTTAGGACGTAAGTGTATATGAAGTTTTCGACTTATTTTTCGCAAAAAAAAAACATGCTTTTAAGTTTGGCGGATGTTTGTTAAAACACTCTGTATAAACAACCAATAACAATGAGCACTACTCTATGGACGATATGTATTTCATGTCTATACTCATATTAGTGTTTTGTTGAAGAAATATTTGTGATTTTGAACTTATTCGCGAATTTGTACCTTAAAATTTGTGTTATATCAAAGGTTTTTAACAAACTCTCTTTTAAAGCATATGGAAATAAATAAATAAAAATAAGTAACAATACGATTAATTAGTATTACTATTTTTTGTAATTTACATTGTTCTCCACTCGTCTATTGACCACAACTAATAACAAATAAATAAATGTTAATTATTCGGTTGATTTACCAACTAATTAGACAAAAGGTTATTAGCAGATTAATTTCACAACACCAGTTTTTTTAATTGCACTAGTGCATTAAAGAAATAAAATGTGTTGCCAGTTCTAACTTCTCACCTATATTTAAAATAAAACAAGAAGTATGAAGTGCTTTAATCTTCAATAACAAATAAAATAATTAATAGCTTTTTTAATATTCCCTCAAATCAAGGAGGTACCTAAATAGTAATAATAAGTGTTTATTTACTTCTTTTTTTATCCAGAATTAATAAATTAATTGTAGCAAAAAAATCATGCAGTCAAATTAATTTTAAATCTTAGAATACTGGTTAATTAAATTATGCAAGAAAATATACTTAAACATCAATGATTCAAGTTTATTTGGTTTAAAATTTTAATGATTATTTACAGTTATTGATTAATTATGACAGAAACTTATGACTCGCAACATCTAGAAAAAGTATTAACAAAACTTAATATAAATCATTACATTGGCTATATTGATATAGAAATATTTTTTTGGTATTCAATTTAATCATTTTGAAAGGCCAATACAATAGTATCAAAAAATGAAAAAAAAAAAATCATTGCACCTAACGCACAATCTTTAAACCCATGTGCAAATTCAGTTAAAAGAAAAAAAAACGAAAAAAAATGAAAATCCAGTATTCTTTATCAAACTCAGTGTACTAACCGCACTTGACATGAACTCTATAGATACTATGCTCCATTTGTGTAACCAAATAGGTTAAATAATAGAATAGGTTTGTTCATAGAGCAGTTTCCAACCGTTTGAAACTATCAGAAGCATGCGCACATTGTTGTAGAGATGTGCTTGTTCAATCAGAACGCTTGTTCTTGCAGAGCTCTCGTAATAATCGCATCTCTATAGTTAGAAAACTATCACAAATCGTCTCTACGAACAAACCTATTATTACTTTCACATCTAAAATCAGTATAAATTCAGAAATGTTTGTGATACATTTTCAATTTGTTCTAAATAATTTTAATTAAGAATGTAAGTATTTTTATCTAAATACCTTTCCCACACGAGGCACACTTTGGAGCAAACATTCTATGATAATCATTAACACAATAAATTTTGTTATCAACATCAACAGTAAATGGTACTCCATCTAAGCATTCATTACACACACAGCATCGGAAACATCCTGGATGGTACGACTTGCCCATGGCTTGCAAAATCTACAAAGTATATTACAAAGTGAGCTGTAACTAAAAAACTAGTGAAATTTACCATTTCCATTATAAGATGTCCACAAATCGCACATTTTTCAGCTGTCTGTTGGAAACCAGAATACTGCAAAAAAAAAAGCATTTTTTTATTATTCAAATTACAATTATATATTATACATTACTTTATGTACATATTTGTTAAAGATTTATTTGAAAAGGACTGAAAAATGTTTTTTTTTAGAAAACTAAATTGTCAGTAATTAAAAAAATTTTGAATCTATGAACTGGTGGCAAAAATATGGATTAGCGAGTTTTTAAATATATTGATGAATGGGCATGTGTTTTATCTGTAGAGATCGGGAGGTAGCGATAAATTCCAGACAATTTTTACGTAGATATAATATTACATTGTTTATAAACCCTTAATGAAACATTCCCAAACAATATAAAATGATGAAATATTCTTATGTACTATATAATAAATCTGTTTTCTTCATAATAATGGGAACAAAAATTTAAAAAGTTTTTATCAGGTCGACTTGCAGAAAAAGAAACAATTACTTAATGACTGTCATATCTTGTCGGGGAAATGCTCGTTATTGTCGCGTGTCCAATAGCAATAGATGCCTATAGGTAAATCACGTAGCTTGGCTATCAGCTTTACATCCACTGCCCCATGTTGAAAATGAACACCACTCTAAAATATGTAGTATTTATAAAACGTCTATGTTGAATAACAAGTAGATACATAAACTGTGAGAAATTATAGAAAATGGAGGTTAACTTTTTAAAATTTCTCACTCAATTCCTTCAGAAAATAAAGTGAACTTGTGGATTAGTTATTTCTCGGAGTTGCAATTTAACAGTACATAATTATAAATAAATAAGCACTTTATTGTTCAACAGAAATAATCCCAGTTACAGAACAAAAATACAATGTAGTTAGATTTACATCCTTTACAGTATACACTACAAAAGAAGAAATTCAGCAACAAAACTATTAAAGCATTTTACGAAAACAAACATCTAATGTATTTAAGCACAATAATTTCGGCAATTAATTAATCTAGTAATTATTATTAGTAACTAATAAATTTTTTACATTATTAGTGAATTAAAATTTTGGCAAACTAAGAATATCATTGTATTGACAAAATTTGGTATACAAGTGAATTCATTAACATACTAGTTTTGGGAGTAACATTGTAAAAAAATAACATGTTCTCATACTATTAGATTTAGGAATCCTTATATTAATGTAAGACAAATATTCGGTATTACTTATTATATTATTTAAAAGACCACATAGATGTAAACATATAAAAATTCTCCTCTTTTCTAAGTTAGTAAATTTATAATACCAGTGATTGAAATAAGATATTTAATGGTTTACAAGTTTTAAATTGCTTAGTGATATACAAGGTGGGGCAATAGTGCGTCGGACCTCGATATCTCGAGTTCTACGATAGCTAGAAATTTTTAAAAAAATTGCAAGTAAACTAGATAAAAAAGTCTATAACTGGAAATTATTTTCGAACATACAGGGCGAGCCAAGACGAAATTACAGGACCAAGTGCCTTTTTTTTAAATGGAATGCTATGTATATCAGTACATTTTTTGAAGCCTCTTTCTAGGCTCTATTTATTCCTATATTATTATTGGCTATCTCCCAATTACTTTGATGTAATGAATTTTTTTTGTTGAAATAATGCCATCTGCAGATGGATATTAAAAAAATCACCAGTCACAATTATGGGTTTTAAGAAAAACTTATGTGAATACCAGTTACGAGACATCTAATTAATGTTTTTTGAATCATTTTCATTTCCTAAAAATGTACAGGGTGGCCAAAAATTGAATTTTCTCAATTTTTTTCAAATGGAACACCCTGTATATTTTTCAACGATGTGATGTAAAAATGAAAAACGAACAAAATGGGCAACACGTCGAACACCTATTATAAATTTTTCTAATGAATTATTTGAGGGAACCTCTTTTTTTAAGTTTATTCTTGAATTTGACATTTATTTATAAAACGAAAATGGTTGCAATTAGCCATAGGGAAGTACTTACAAAAAATGTTCGTTTTTCATTTTTACATCACATGGTTGAAAAATATACCATTTGAAAAAATTGAGAAAATTCAATTTAAAAAGTTCTTAATTGAATACTAATTTTTGGTCACTCTGTACATTTTTAGGAAATGAAAATGATTCAAAAACATTAATTAGATGTCTCGTAACTGGTATTCACATAAGTTTTTCTTAAAACAATTGTGACTGTGGTGATTTTTTTAATATCCATCTGCAGATGGCATTATTTCAACAAAAAAAATTCATTACTTCAAAGTGGTTGGGAGATAGCCAATAATAATATAGGAATGAATAGAGCCTAGAAAGAGGCTTCAACAAATGTACTGATATACATAGCATTCCATTTAAAAAAAAAAGGCACTTGGTCCTGTAATTTCGTCTTGGCTCGCCCTGTATGTTCGAAAATAATTTCCAGTTATAGACTTTTTTATCTAGTTTACTTGCAATTTTTTTAAAAAATTTCTAGCAATCGTAGAACTCGAGATATCGAAGTCCGACGCACTATTGCCCCACCCTGTATAACAAATTCCAAAATTTGCATTGATTTATCTGTAACATTTAATATTATATTGCACAAGTTGTAAAGTACTTTCATGCAACGTCAAAGTAAACATTAAAAGACACATTTCCTCAGGCAATCATAAAAAGTGTGTGAGTGGTAACATCACAGACAAAGGTAACATAGATTAAATTATGTAAATATTTATTGCTCCAAATCCTGGATCCCAAAATTATTATATCGAAATTAACAACGCCTGTTTACGATATTCTTAATTTTAAAATAGTGAACCAGTACAGATGGTCAGTTATAACGTATTTACAGTTTTTCGAAACTAACAAAATCGTAAATAGGCACTGCTTACAATGATACAACATTTTTTGGGTCCACATTTAGTAGCAGTAAATTTTAATACAGGCGTGGATTGTCTATGTAGTCTTTGGTGGTAATGTTACTGATAGTGATGGGCAAACAAATTTTAACTTAGATTTAATGGAAATGATGGTTGGGTGTAATAGACTGTGGACAAATCTAGATAATCCACTATTTAAACAATTTTTGCAAGTGTCTTAGTGGGTAGTTTAGCAATGTTCAGATGCCATCGGAAACAAAAGAAAAAATATTTATCACAAAAATCTGACAGTAGTAAATAAAAAATTATTCTGAACTGAATAACAAATACGTTCTGGATTAACGTGGATGAAATCACCAATACTTGCGGCTGGAAGATGGCAAATATTTTAGTGAGTGCATTAATATTAGTAATATACATTTACTCACAGTAAAAAATATTAAATCATTTTCAAACTCGCTAGTGTGTATATACTCCACACTGCTCAGTATGCTTATTTTTGTAATATTACTTTTTAATTTGTAAATTGACACTTAATGGAAACTAAATTACACATATAATATTTCCTCAAATAATTTTATACTGTGTTAAAACTAACACTGTAGACATAACACTGTGTTACATTCACCAATACTTTTAGCCAACTTTGGATGTTCCCGATTTCGCCAAAATAACCACAAGGTAAGATATTGTGTCATACATAATAATATATGCATGAACCTACTTATATGGTGACATATCACCTAGCGTCAACCCTCATTTATCGCTACCTCCCGATCTCTATTTATCTGTCATACATTTCTCGGATGAGAGTGAGATAACACATTTGATTGCAATTGTCAAATGCTTTCCATTTCAACAAAGTGGCCGAATTGTATAAAATACATAGAAATACTAGGTGGTCATAAATTTAACGTAATATGTCTACTAATGGTTTAAAAATAACAACCTTTATTATTATATTTAAAATATATCGAGACATATTTTACTTAACATACATATTGTGCAATACTGGGTGTTTTTTAAAGTTAGGATTTCACAGATTAAGTAGGAAGTTGGCATTTATTTTTGGTTTATTATGAATATTTAAAAAATCATGCATGGTATGATATTTTATATTAAAATAAAATTTTAGTTGTTTATTTTCTTTATAATTAAAATTTGTGATCAAACAATAAAAGTAGATATTTTCAATGTCAGAATGTCACATCAAAAATTTTAATTACAACAAAAGTGAACAACTAAAAATCTGTATCATTTCTAGATTCCGGACAATTTCCGTGATGGCTCGTAAATCCTGGAACCGGCTTTCCGATCAAGCTGTCTTTCCTACAGGCAGTGGCAGCTGGTGGATTTAGGTTATACAATATCACAATATTGGAGCATGGAACCCAAGCAATATTTTAAGGCACGACTATCAGTACTAATTGAAGAAGTTTTGCAGAAAAAAAAATTGAAAATAGAAAAAACTTACTACTTGTTAAATAAAAATAATAAATAACTTTAAAAGATGATTAGAGGAATAACCTCTTTATTTGGACAGGTAGAATGAACTGCAAGTAATAGAATTAAGATTGGAAACGATATAATTACATCAAACCATTTACATAATGCAAGCCATGAATGAATTTCTAAATCTACACTGCCTCAAAAAAATGGGAAGTTGTTACACACTCTCGCCACTCTCGTGATTAATTTGATTAAAATTAAGTTATAAAATAAAATGAAATTCCTTTTATCACATTCACCTCTATAAATAAAAGCTACATTCACATAACTTATCGATTTCAACTATCAACATACAAAATAGTATGAAACAAAAATATTACTTAATTAATTTATATTTTTTCCAAATAAAATTCAAATAGTTAGATGAATGTTTTGTATAATTAACCGAATGTTGTCAAGTCCAAACACATTTAGACTTAGAAAATATTGTAAAGTATATTATTCATTGTTATTATTTTTAATAACATTATTTAAGTTGTTTTATTAATAATCACTATTTATGTTCTATGTAAGCATTATCAACCTTTTAAGTTTCAATTAGAGTCAATCTTTCCATCTCTAGATAATTTTATTGATAATTTATCCTCTTAAAGTGTTTTAATGATTTCACATTTCATATGTGGACAAACCAATTATGCTCACTCACTGGGCATAAACATGTTTAATGATAAAATAAACTCAGTTCTATTTAATAAATTATTATCTGAGATTACATTATAAAATTTTACATTAAATACATTATTAGGAATTTATTTATTTATTATTTTTATGCCCATTTCATAACAAATACATAAAAAGATATTTAGCATTGTTAGGGGGTTCTATTTATTATAAAGAAAAAACGATCCAAAACAAATAACCAGTTAACTGCTAGTAATAAATTTGAAACTTCAACAAATATATATTATGCAACAGTCTATGTATTTAGAAGAAACCGAAGTTTTCAATGTTTTCAATAATAACAGTTATTTTATATCAACGAATAAAATTCGTTAGTAAGTAATTCAGAAATTATATCAAAATATTAGATATATTTGACAATCTTATTAATAGCATTGTATCAGTTTGAAAATTAATAGACCTGCTAGAAAATTTTCATTCATTATTAACAAATTATTATACTGCTCTTTTATATGATCGTCAGTTATGGCTGCGTTAGCACGCCCTCGTCGCCAAGATTACTAATATAAAACTTTAAATTGCTGCTAAAATTTTTCTATTGATGAGAACAAAAAATGAAAACAAATAATTTATGATAAATACCATATGGATTTAATATATAAAATTACAGGTAATACTGATGCGTATTTTTTTACGTATGTTATTTGGTGTCATTTTATGAAACTAAATAATTGTATTTCTTATTAATAAAAAAAGATATGCATCAGTATTGCAGTAATATTAATTTTATATATTAGATCTATATATACTTAAACTAATCTACTATGGACTTGTGCAGTCTATTCTAAGTTATGGCTTAATTTTTTGGTCATTCAGCACACATTCATAAAGTTTTGGTTATGCAGAAAAAAATCATTAAATGTATGGTGGGAGCATGCATAAAAACACTATGCAAAAAAATTTATATCTAATTATTCTTAAGATAAAAACTGAAGAATATTTATTTTTAAGAAATAATGCAGTTTATGACTACAATACAAGGAACAGCCATAACTTGTATCAGCCATTTACAAGTGTCGGTAAAAATTCTTATGTTTATCAAGGTAAAATCTGTTTTAATAGGTGTCTACACCTTTTTGGTGAAATAGAAAATTTTAATGATTTTAAACATACATTGTATAATTATTTAGTAAAGCATTTTATTCCCTACATGACTTTTTGCACTCGTAATTACATTTATTTGTGTGTGCTTTGCTGTTTTGTGTTTTAGATATTTCTAGATGTAAAAACTACAATGTGTAATGTATGTGTGTGTGTGTTAATGACTAGTCTGATAAGTTTTATACATTCTGTGTAAAGTTCTAAGAATGAATAAAACTTTCTTTCTTTCTTTCTATAGTATTTAGAATGAATATATTGTTTTCATTTTATAATATAACAGAAAAATTTTAACAGCGATTTGTAGATTTAAGTTGGATAGTTGGTGAAAACGTACTCTTAAATATGCTTCTTTCTTCTTTCATATGCCATCTCTTTTATAAAAATCAAATTGATAAGACTGAAACGACACAAAACAAATTCTAGAAATGTTTCCAAATTAGGTTTTACTTTCGAAGTTTTGAGGAAGTCATTATTGAGATATAGTAAATCTGCTGCTTTAAAACAACGGATTATTGCAGATATGTGCTGTTTATGTAAACTAATTTCATATTAAATTTAATATTTTTTAAATACATATATATTTTAATACCTGAAACAAATGAGAATAAAAAATATTCAATATGGTAAAGTATCTCATGAAACACTAATATTTCCTATTTTAAAAATTCCTGAACATGTTCAGGGGTATTAAGCTCTTGGAGGATAGTGACAATTTTTAATACCAGACTTCTATGCCACTGACTTTGTTCACTAAGTTTAAAAATTATTTGACTTCTTGGTATTTTTTACACTAACAAGCGATCTGGTGATTTTTTTTTTGTGGGATAGGTACCTATCCATTTTCCAATTAAATTTAAAAAATATTTTCTAAACATCCCTACTTTAATCAGTATTTTTGGTATTTATGATTAAACAACTTTATTGAGCCCAAAATATTGGGTTATTAAAATTTCATGATCAGAATGAACTGATTGTGCTTAACTGGCTTCAAAACAAAAAAAAAAAACCTTATATTGCCAATAATGTCATTAAAAAAAGTTATAAATAATAACGAACCTATTCAAACAGCTCTATAAAGGACACAGAGGTTTTGATGCTATTTCATCAAATGTGTATATTTGTTTTTAATGAAGCCAATGATTTGAATTTCTCAATCAATGAGCGTCTTTTTTGATACTTTAACAACAACTTAAATAAATTTCCAAGTAAATTTCTCACATGCAAAAGGAGCTAAAGATAAAGTAGGTGACTATAATCCCATTTCTTTATTATCAGAAATGTTAGTTATTTTTACTTAAAATCTACTATTAAATTGATATTGATATAAACGGTTGGAGAAAAGATGGTTGTAGCTAAGACAAACGCATCTGGTACTATTTAAAAAAAAATTTCTTGATCTAAACAACTGAAAATTAAGTAAACTTTTGTTAAAATTTCCTTTTAAATTTATGAATTAATCTGTTTTATGGATAACAACGATTTCTATTTTCAGTTAATTTATTACTAAACCTAGTTTCAGATCAGAAATTTATTTGTAGTTGAATAAAAAATTCAGTTTTAGTTTGGTTTACAGCCCTAATTTTACCACATACATATAAGTCTTGTTTTGGACTAGACAACTGTGTAATTAAAATAAAATGGTGAGTGCCGTCATCGTTAGCTAAATCAGGTAATCTTGATAATACTATTATGTTGAATCACCCTGTTTCAGCATTATTTCTACTATGGTTTTACTGTAGATTAGTGCTGGTAACTGAAACAGGTTTCCTAGATAATCGGTTAATCGGTTTTAAATTATTCGTGGTTTTGTACAAAACAAAAAACCGGTTATTCGGTTAACTGGATATTCCATGTATTGGTTTTCCGGGGAACCGATTACTTAGATAACCAAATATTCGAATAACTGGTTACTTAGATGATCAATTAATATATATTTCTTTCAAATGTTGTTGAAATCTGAAACTACAGGCAAGCAGATGGCCACCGACGCCTGTTTAGTTTAGAATTTACATAAGAGCTAAAATATTTGGTATTTTGTAATTTTTGTCGTAGCTTACGAATATTAATTAGACAACATAATAATACACAATCACGATACTAAAAAGTCTAGCTAGACTTTCGTCACGATTCAACATCTTCAGAGTGAGTTTTCAATTTTCAAGTGCTGATAACATAGTAATGGCCAAAATATGCTGCTTGGTCGGAAAAACGGCCAATATGTCAGTTTTTCTAAATAATTTTAAAAAATAATTAAATCAAATATAAATATCGTTATTTTATCTTGTATGGTATAACGTAATGTTTAGTTGTTTAATGTTTACCTACGCTTAATTAAAAAAAGTTCTATAAAATTATTGGTTTGAGTCTTTTTATACTATACGTACTGACCTGCTGAACTGAAAAATGTATTCGTCTACTAAAATCTAAATTCTGAACTAAATCTAATCTATTTTCTTACTAACCTTTTTCTTAATATGCAATTAACTGGTTTTCGAATAACCGAATAGCCGGTTTTTTGGATATCCGAATAGTCAGTTATTCGGATAACCGATATCCGAGTAACAGATTATTAGAATATCCAGTTACTCAAGTAACCTGATTTGACCATTATTTGGATACCTGATGTTATCTGAAACTGGTTTTTGAAGAAACCGATTAACCGGTTTCACTTTTTTTCCCGTTCTTGCAGCACCACTGTAAATTATTTCAGGCCAATTGCTTTCATGTTAATTTGAGAACATCTATCAAACCCTCACAATCTATACTTTCCGAAATTAATAATAAAGAAGGATCCACTGTAGGGCTGACCATGGTAGCCAAGTAAAAACAAATTTTCTTCATTTAATAAACTAGTATTACCAACGTCATTGGATTTAGCTAACTATGGTTCTAGATACTATGTTAACATGCAAGTTTTAAAAATAATAAAAAAAAATAAATTTATAAATACATTTGTGTTTGGGCTTACTAGGTAATCTTCTTCACAGTAGACCCTTCCATGTACATTGTAGAAAGCTTTTCCTCTTAAAGCCCTTCCACAGGAACAACAAATAAAGCAATTAGTATGATATAGATTGCCCATTGCTTGGCAAGCCTGACCAGCACCTGTTACTTTGTCTCCACAAGTATGACAGATGCCTGAAAAAAATATATACATATTTATTTACTTTATGTAATAAGATGTAGGTTGATATCTCACTAAAAAAAAAAACCATTTTGTCTCTAAAATACTGGAATATTTAAAAAAAATTTTTTAAAAATAAATTAGAGGAAAATTACTATCTACAAATAAAACCAAAAAAGGGAGAACATGACCATTATTATGAGTAATTTATGTTTGTCCATTTGCAGCAAGGGGATGCAAAGTCGTGAATTGGTGTGTGTGTGTGTGTGTGTGTGTGAAGTTCCGCACAGATGATGCAATACTACAATTTAATTGGTTTTGCACATTATTGCAGTCAAGTTGCTCGGTAATTCTCGGGTGTGTAATACACCATCTGCTAATATTCAATGGATGAAAAAAGGAAATTGTGCATAATAATGTCTATGTTTGCACATTCATAGTTTTATCTGTACATATTACATACAATGAATAAAACAAGAAAAAATATACTCAGTGTACTTAAATAAGTTTAATAAAATAGAAAACGGTATAATCCTTTTTTTTTTTTTTTTTTTTGAAAATTATAACAAAATAAAAATCTTACCAAAATATTCTCCTTCTTCCTCATGTTTTTCCATTTCTTCCTCAATTTGCCTGGTCATTTCTTCAATTTTCTTTTCTGCCTCAGTAGGTCCTCTAGGCTTTGGAGGAGTTACACTATAAGGTAGCAAATTTTTTCCCATCATTTTCAATTTACCACTACTTGTACTACATGTACTAGGAGTAGGGCTAGGTGCAGGAGATGGTCTTTTCTCAACTTTTTGAGGAACAGGTGGTTTATTTATTTCTTTAGGTGAAACTACTTTGGTGGGGGTTTGTGCTATTCCAGTAGCAATAGACCTATCATAATTTCTAGCGGAAGATGTTTGAAACTGAGTATTCGTGCTTAATGTAGTATGTGCAACATTACCAGTCATACATACATAATCACTATTATTTATCTCGTCCAGTTGCTGTTGTGTGAAACTTTTAGATGGCGACTTATAATTAGATTGATAAAAAGATGGTGATTGAGGCTGAGCTTTTGCACTATTTAGAGGTTGCATCATTGAATAAAGAGGTTGTTGAATATGCTGGTAGTTTGGGACACTGTTAGGATAAGGAGGTGGTGCATTTGTAGGTACTTGTGGGCCTGGCAAAGCTCCAGAACTCTTATGTGACAAATTCTGTACATTTTCATAAACAGGTGGGCATTCCATATCAAGATTATTTCTATTTCCAACAGGAACCTGGGGCTGGGCTTTTCTATAGCCTACAGTTTCATTACTGGGTATTCTTTTTGGATAAAAAGACTGTTGGACACCTCTTATGGAATAATAGTCAATATTTTCATATAGTGGCCCAGAATTACCAGCAATACTTGCTCTTGGACTACCAGAATGCTGTGATGACCCACTTACTGAATGCGTTGGACTTGAGTTAATTGGTATCTGAGGTTTTGCACACTGTACATATACATCATTTTCTTCAACTACCTTCTGACTTGCTATAGTTTCGACCTGCTTTGGAGTTGCATATTTAGAGCTTGTTATTATATTATTTCTTTCATACATGGTGTAATCATTGTTTTTTTGGACTTCTGTAGTAAAACTTTCTATAGCCCCGATAGATTTTTGTTTTTGATGATATGTGGGGACTGCAGGTTCAGCTTTTCCCATATTAATTATGCGACCATATCTAGCATCATCATTCATTATTTGGAAACATGTATTTAACGATATATATAACTGAAATATTTATAATATTATAATCACAGAATACAGCAAATCTTACTTTGTAAATTTAAACCACAATTGTATATTTTTCGGTCAAAACAAAGTTTAAAATCTACAAGTCTTGAATCACTAATAAAACATTTTAATACCGTTTTTTTCCTTTTTTCCTATATGTTCTTCACAAAATATTAACTGACATGACAATTTTTTACAGGGTTGTTCCTTGTTAATAATTTTCACACAGAAAGAGGGCGCCTTTTTACTTATTCATTATTGCCAACAATAAAAAATTTATTTTAATATTTTTACATTATTTTTTAAGGCCCAGTCACAGCATTGTGGCCCAGTTTTACAATCGTAAGTTAACTATAAGTTGAAGGTTAACTAGCACTATATTTTAATAAAAATCGATAAGATTTTAATATAAACTACTTCAACTAAAAGTTGACTTACGCATAAAATATTTGTTGCTATAACCACTTCCAAAACAAATATAGAATTGAAAAAATTCGAATTTTAAAAGTACGAGTTTAGCTAACCCACGATTGAAAAACCGGGTCTAAATGTTATCCACGAATTTCTCAATATATTAATAAATTCGTGCATTTTACACACCTTCCATATTGAACAAAATATATAGAGTTCACTGTATTGAACATTCCATGTTGCCAACTCGTGCTCTCTGACAAAATTAGTAACCAAAAACCTTTTTCAAGAAGCAAATTTGACAATTTTTATTCTAATTTAGTTATTAATTTAATAGTGGACCTATTTTTAGTTTGTAAGGGAAATGCTATTTTAGAGTATAAACTTCGAAGAAAATAATTTCACTCTTCGATTTGGCAATGTGGTACGTTTACATTGCTTTTATATAGGATGTTGAAGTTTAAAAAAACATGGAATGGTAATCCTCAAAATTAACAATAACGATAGATATCTTTACATTTAAAAACCTATATTTTAAAGTTACGTGTTGTGTGACATTTTAACATCGCACTGTTCAGTGAATTTAAAATTTAGCGATGTGATATGCTTTACACCAACAACCATCGACAACAACACCGATGAAGGCTTAGACTAGAGAAGCACTCTTTTCTTATCTAAGGATGAGCCCCTGAGTACTCTAGTGCATTTTTCAGTACTATGACCTGTGTTCAGAATATCTATTTTTTTATTTTTTGCGTTTCTTAAAAGAACTCGGCAGATTCAAAATTACTCATAATATTTATTAATGTAAAACGTACCTGCAAATACCATTCTATATTATTTCTGTATATTCTGAGGAATAATAATTTCAAAAAAATCGACCTAATAATACATTTGAATCATACTACTCAATTTGCACATAAGGTCCGTATTCCGATATCCGAAAAAGTTTCAATTATCATGAGCAAAAATGTTGCAATGAGGGCTACCATTTTTAGGCTCACTAGTTTGCGCCACTGGCGAGAAAGGTCCTTTCAAAAGTTATTGTTAGGCACACTGGCGGTTCTTCTATAGGGTCATTTGATCAATGACCTCCCACATACAAATAAAAATAGAGCTATTCATTTTCTGAAGTTTAAAAATATATAATATATATATTTTTAATATTCTTAAAAAAATATATTAAAGTTTCTAGGTCATTCTATGCACAATACTATTCAAATATCTAGATCATTACATTATTCATTTATAGAATTTAAAAATCTTGGGTCAATCCACAACGTGTCCTCAAAGCTAGCTACGGACCGCATATAAGCATCCTTTACAGTCATACGGAAATGGCAGTATTTCTAGCAATTTCATTGGCCGTTTCAAGGCCACGGCATGGCGTGCTCATCAGATATCATTTTTAAAGGGGAATTCGGCACCGTGAAAATAAACAAACTATAATAAAGGGCAAGGAAAATAAACAAACTATAATAAAGGGCAAGGAAAATCTTACTAACGAACTAAAAAAATACTTATTTAAAAAAAAAAAATTAAAAGTTTACGATTCGAACCCTGGATCTACCGCGTGCTAGGCGATTATCTTCTCTATCGTCTAACGAATTCATTGCTGACAAATGATTCCAAAAGGATGTAATACACTTTGACATGTCATGTAACTGCGCATGCCCTGAGGCTATTTTAAAACGGCCAATGAAATTGCGATTAATACTTCCATTGTCGTACGACTGTAAGGAATGCTTATGCCTACGGACCAAATTTACAACGAATTAAAGTGAAATAGACTTATGCGCGAATCGTCAGAAAGCAAAAGACACAGAAAACACTGGCGGGGACAATGTCCCTGACGACCCTGACACGGCAACGCACGAAGTTTAGTAGAGCAGTCGCCACTCGCCAGTCAGCAGTCTTAATGCTGACTAGGTACGCGTTGGTCGGTATATTCTGTCGCGTTGTTTCTAATGAATGTTTTTATTTGTGAACATTTTATTAGTAAATCTCTACTTGTCGTGAAATTAAGTAAAACAGTGTTTTTGTGTTTTTTATAAAATATGAGTGTTGTACAAAATATATTAAAACTGAAAGATGGACATATGTTGGGTTATGAAGACCGAGTGAAATTCAAAGGTGGTGGCCATCCAAAACCTAATATGACGATAAAGCAAACATCTCTTGATAATAAAAAAAGAAGTTAATAGGTATTTTTAATTAAAAAAAGTTATCCTTCAGCAAATTTTATTCACTGTTACGCTCATCAACTATAAACTTAATTTTACAAAAAGCATCAAGTCAGGATAAAACCATAAACATTTTTTTTGCTAATTTACATAGCTTTTCTTCATTCTTTGGAAAATCGCGTAAAAGAACAGCCGTGTTAGATAAGAGCGAAAACACACGGGCGTTAATTCAACGCGCGTTCCACGCGCGCTAAAGTAACGCGCGTTGCTTGCCCATCCACACGAGATAGGTGAATAGGCATTAAGCGCGCGCTATCATTGTTAATTCAGCCATGGATGATGTAGAGCTCGTTTTGTTTGTTTATTTAAGTGCAAAAATAGTAAGAAAAAGAAGAGTTAGAAACCGAAAATGATGGGTACACCCTATTAATGAAATCCAATATAGCGAGGGCGCATTCTACTGTCTTTTTCCTAGACTTCAAGAAGATCCCATAAAATTTTTTTAATTATTTTCGTATGTCAATTGCAACATTTGATGAACTTTTTTACCAAAATTAAAGATGGAATAATTCGTACTTTAAATAGGTTATAACTTAACTAGCAACGTGTCTTCATACGAACTGAAACGCGCGTTAAATTAATATCGTGTGTATGCTCACATATAAGAGCCAAACCACACGAGCGTTAATTCAATGCACGTTCGACGCGCGTTGAAATTTCGCGTTGTAGAAATACATTGAAATATATTGTGCCATCCACACGAACAATGCGCGTCATATTTAACGCGCGTTAAAAAATGACAACGCTTGGTATCTCCACAACGCGCGTTCGACGTGGCAACGCGCGTTATACAAATACGTTGTATTACATGTGAGCATACACACGATATTAATTTAACGCGCGTTTCAGTTTGTATGAAGACACGTTGCTAGTTAAGTTATAACCTATTTAAAGTACGAATTATTCCGTCTTTAATTTTGGTAAAAAGTTCATCAAATGTTGCAATTGACATACGAAAATAATTAAAAATTTTTTATGGGATCTTCTCGAAGTCTAGGAAAAAGACAGTAGAATGCGCCCTCGCTATATCGTATTTCATTAATAGGGTATACCCATCATTTTCGGTTTCTAACTCTTCTTTTTCTTACTATTTTTGCACTTAAATAAACAAACAAAACCAGCTCTACATCATCTATGGCTGAATTAACAATGATAGCGCGCGCTTAATGCCTATTCACCTATCTCGTGTGGATGGGCAAGCAACGCGCGTTACTTTATCGCGCGTGGAACGCGCGTCGAATTAACGCCCGTGTGTTTTCGCTCTAATACAACGTATTTGTACAACGCGCGTTGCCACGTCGAACGCGCGTTGTGGAGATACCAAGCGTTGTCATTTTTTAACGCGCGTTAAATATGACGCGCGTTGTTCGTGTGGATGGCACAATATATTTCAATGTATTTCTACAACGCGAAATTTCAACGCTCGTCGAACGTGCGTTGAATTAACGCTCGTGTGGTTTGGCTCTCATGTTGTTAAGGTGAGATTAACTAAAGCGGCTCCAATACGGTGGAATTTTAATACAAAGTGCATAGAGACTGTTTATACCTATCGAACAGAATTATTAGATTGTTTAGAAAAAATTATTGATAATGAATCAGAAAACAACACTCTAAACCAAGCTATTGGTTTAAAAACCTACTTACAAAATGAACATTTTCTTTACTGGTTAAATTTTTTTCATTTAGTTATGCCTCATTGTGATTGTTCAATCAATTACAAAAATGTAATATCGATGTCAGAACAGTAAATAAGTGTACTGGCGTTTTTAATAGTAAAATTGAAGACATCAGAAATAAAATTTTGAATAACTATTTGGAGGAGACATCCATACAGTCTGCGCAGAGATGTAAAACGGAAGAATCAAAAAGGAGAATTTCATTAGAAGTTTGTGATATAATTACATCTGAGATCAAAAACAGGTTTGGCTTCAGTAATCATTTAGCAGTGTCTCAGTTATTTCACGCAGATCGATTTAAAGATTATAAAAAAAGCTTTCCTCAAGATATGTTTAAATTAGTTAAAACGGAGTATCCAGTCATAAATCATTTGAAACTTAAAACTGAATTAGAAGTATTATAGCCGAGAAGATGTTTCCAATAGTGAAGGTGCAGTTGCTTTGTTACAGCTTTTTATTCACAATAATTTGTGCAATACTTTTTCTGAAAATGTCAAACTGTTAAAAGTCTTGTGTCCTCCCTATGACTACCGTCGAAAGTGAACGTTGTTTTTCCACCTTAAAAAGAATAAAGACATTTTTAAGAAATACCATGGGTCAGGAAAGGTTATCTTCTTTAGCTATGCTTACCATAGAAAGGGCATTAATAAAGAAGATAAAAGACTTTAATAAAAAAGTAATAGACCACTTTGCATCTCAAAAAGACCGGAGCATCGACTTGGAATTTAAATCACTTTAAAAGGTAGGTAATACAGTAAACTTTTCTAATTGACCTCTTGACCTCTTGACCCACGAACCGCCGTTGGTTAGGCGAGGAACAAGTTTATAGGGTTTTATTCCTAGTATTTTATTTGCACCGATGCATGGTCAGTTCACTTGATCACATTTGATCTGGTTAGAAGTGACCTGCACGAGTCTCAAATAAAACGTGCAACAGCCTCGGATGTCGGGCGAGCATGCGTATTTGGGAGGTACTCGTTAATTTTGTTTATGTTTTATCGGTTTTACCAGAGACGTATAAGTGTAATATGCGTCTCTGGTTTTACGTAGGTTCTTATAAAAAATACTAAAAAAAATGAGAACAGATGATCCAGAAACCAACTTGACGTTTTCCTTTCCTAAGACCTTGATTATTTTTATGTTATGAAATATAGTAATTACAAAAATGTAAGCTTATTTTTTTTTTAATTTGAATTTAGCACCTAAGAAATATAATGTTAGAGTTGGTACGACTGGCTGGGACAGATTGACAGTTCACTGTTCATTAAACGGACAGTAATAGGTGTGTTCCTTTTACCGCCAATCTCAGCTAATCTAAGTTGTTTACGGTTACACTGCATAAATAAAAGAATAATTTCTTTTGGTGTAGCCTCCGTAACCGTAAAATTATTTAGATTAGTTGAGATAGGTGATGGAAGGAACACACCTATTATATATCAGGGCTAAGTTCGAAAATGATATAATTTTTACTGGAGTATGACTTCTTTCGTTTCTAAAGAGTTAATGTAGACAAGGATACAATGACGCTCTGGGTTACACTTTGGTTATTTTCGAACGGGCTCCAGGTGTATTATACCACCAATCTCAGCTAATGTAATTAGTTGCGTTGAAACAGACAATAACAATAACATCAAACCTGTAACAAAATTTAAAATAAATACCTAATAATTAACAGTTTCTCCAATAATGGGAAATAAACCGCAACGTTAGAAAAAAATAATAAAATTAGTTACATCTGACCAGGTGATAGTCGGAAAGGAAGGAGGGGACGACCGACCAAGAACTTGTATAGTAGCCTCCAAGGATGCTACAACAGTCGTTCTAGAATATAAGCTAAGAAATATTAAATGTAAGGTGGTAGTTAGCAGTATTTATCTTCCATATGATAACGCGCGACTACCGCCTACTCAGGAATTAGAAGATATAGTCGCATTTGCAAGGAATGAAGGTCTTCCATTAATAATTGGATGCGACGCCAATGCTCATCATATAGTGTGGGGCAGCTCCGACGTCAACACCCGGGGCGAAGCTCTACTAGAGTACCTGGCGTCGACGAACCTACAGGTTATGAACAGAGGAAAAGAGCCAACGTTTATCAACCGCATCCGCCAGGAGGTGATAGATATTACGCTGGTCTCTCAAAGTTTGATGGAAAGAATTTCTGACTGGAGGGTAACTCAGGATATCTCGATGTCTGATCACAGGATGATTAGATTCGAGATTGGGTCCGATAGGACAGAGGACACCCTCCGAAGAAATCCAAGGAAAACTGACTGGGAGAGGTATCTCCTTACTCTGGCGAGTCTTCAAGACGAACCGGGGGGGAGGATTATCTCCCCCTGAGGAATTGGACATAAAGGTAGAAAGCCTAGAAAGTCATATAGTCTCAGCATATGAGGAAGCCTGCCCACTCAAGGCCGTGGGAGTACGTAGGGCCCGATGGTGGAGTAGGTCGCTTGATGACCTGCACCGGACGGCCAGACGTGCTAACAATCGAGCCGTCAAGAGAGGGACGGATTCCTCATGGGACGACTTCAAGGAGGCTAGGAGAAATTTTAAAAAGGAACTAAGGCGTAGCAAGAGAGAAAGCTGGCGGCAGTATTGTGGGGAAATGAACTCCCTACCGGAAACCGCCAGACTGATGAAAATACTCAGCTGCGAGACAAGGGAGACAATAGGATCACTACGAAGGCAAGATGGGACTTGGACTACTTCTAGGGAGGAGTCATTAAGACACCTCTTAGAGGTTCACTTCCCGGGCGAACGCCCTGCCGTTGCAGTACCCTCGGAGCGGCCGATGCCACCAGTTGACTGGCGGCTTGCCGAGGAGATTGTAAAGGACGGAGCTGTAGTCTGGGCAGTGAATGAGTTCGAGCCCTTTAAAGCAGCGGGGCCAGACGGGATCTTCCCAGCTCTGCTTCAGAAGGGCCTGGATATTCTTCTACCGCATTTAAGAGGAATATTTGTGGCCAGTCTGGCACTGGGATATGTTCCCCTGACCTGGAGGTCAGCTAAAGTGGTCTTTATCCCCAAAGTGGGAAAAAGGACTACACAGCTGCCAAATCGTTTAGGGCGATCAGTCTCACGTCTTTCCTGCTAAAAGCACTGGAAAGGATAGTGGACAGATATCTGTTGGAAGGGGACCTAGCCAGGTACCCATTCCACAAGAATCAGCACGCATATAGGCGAGGGAGGTCCACGGAGACAGCCCTTCACGCCGTCGTGCATAAAGTAGAAAGGGCCCTCCTGCATAAGGAGGTCACCCTAGCAATATTTTTTGATATAGAGGGTGCCTTTGATAAAGCAAGGACTACTACTATCTGCGATGCCCTTCGGACTAGAGGTACTGCTCCAGTACTGGTCAGATGGGTGAAATCTGCGCTGGAAGAGAGACGAGTTAGTGCGGCTTTAGGAGACTGCCAATTGGACGTCGGGGTGAGGGGCGGCTGTCCACAAGGCAGCTGCCTATCACCCCATCTATGGTGTCTAATAATGGATGGTCTCTTGGAGCGCCTAACTTCGGAAGGATTTTATGCGCAGGCATATGCGGACGACGGGCTGGTCCTAGTGACCGGCCGCTTCTTAAATGTCGTTTGCAACAGAACGCAGGTAGCTTGTAGAATAATAGAAAGATGGTGCGGCGAAACAGGTCTCTCAGTCAATCCATCTAAGACTGAGATGATCCTATTCACCAAGAGAAGGAAAATAGAGGATTTTAGGGCACCAACCATGTACGATAAACCTCTTGCGCTTGTGCAGGAGGTTAGGTACCTGGGAGTGACCCTAGATAGCAAACTGTCATGGGGGCCGCATATCGACAACGTCATCAAAAAGTCGACTGCGACCTTCTGGCAATTGCGCCGAGCGGTAGGTAGGAACTGGGGCCTCAACCCACGGATCCTGCACTGGCTGTACACGGCGGTCATCAGACCTAGGCTCCAATATGGATCCGTGGTCTGGTGGCCGAGCGTGGACAGAGCGATGACATCCCGAAAGCTGGCAAAAGTCCAGAGACTAGCCTGCCTAGGGATCACTGGCGCAATGAGGACGACACCGACAGTTGCTCTGGAGGTTCTGCTAGGCCTTCCAACGCTTCCCTCGTGGATAAAGAGGGAGGCTATGGCGGCCTATCTGAGAATGCGGGATTCTGGGAGCTGGCAGTGTTCAGGCAGAGCTGAAGGTCACGCAGCAATTGCTGGACTGACGGAGAGGGAAATCCCTCTCTCTGTCCTGAAGGTGAGAGAAGCGAAAGATCAGCTAAGGTTGGAAAGGAATTACACTCTCACTCTTCCTAGTAGGGAGGAGTGGAGTGAAGGAAGAATTGACTTCCGCCCGGACTCTCTGGTGTGTTATACAGACGGATCTCGGCTGGCCACTAGATCGTCTTCCGGGGCGGGAATATATCTGGAAGGCAAAGAAGTACAGGAGAGCTTTGCTCTAGGCTCGTACACCACGGTCTTCCAGGCAGAGGTTTACGCCATCCTAGCGGTGGCAGGTAGGGCTGAGGTTAGGAATGGGGCGGAACAGATAATATACATCTGCTCCGACAGCCAGGCTGCTCTAAAGGCGGTGTGCTCCCCCAGGACGAGATCAGCTCTCGTCCAGGAGTGTGGGGATGCCCTAGAAGAGCTGGCCAGGCATAAACAAGTCAGACTGGTATGGGTCCCGGGACATATGGGAGTTCCAGGTAACGAGAAGGCCGATGAATTGGCTAGACTCGGAGCCGAGGAACCCTGTCACGGGCCTGAGCCTATGCTAGGTATTTCAAGAAGGCAGGTCACAACGGCCCTCAATGAGTGGGCCCACGAGACACTGAGGACGCACTGGAGGACCAACAGGGCCTGCAGGCAAACCCGAGATTTTATGACGAGGCCGAACAAATCGAGATCGGCCTGGTTGCTGGGACGGAGTCGTAAGACTCTGAATCTCTTAATCGGTGTTCTGACAGGCCACTGCAGACTTAAGAGGCATCTATCATTGATAGGTATTGAGGAAGACCCTACATGTCCAAGATGCAGGAGTGATGAAGAGACATCTTACCACTTCCTGGGACAATGTGAAGCGTTTGGGCGCCTGAGACACAGTATCTTCGGTTCTGAGGCGCTTCTAAGGGAGGAGATGAGCTCCCTCGCAATGAGTGACATCCTGACCTTCATCAGAAGGTCGGAAAGATTCGATGAGGGAGCAAGAGAAGCACATGGCTGAGGGGACAGCTGGGGGTTGGTAAAAAGGGCCCGTCTGTGGCCTACTTGCCAGGCGTCAGCCTCCCCCACCATTACCATTACCATGACATCTGACCGAAATCCCCCCAAAAAAAAAACTCAGATATTATAAGTAGTTTTACGGTTACAGAGGGTACATCAAAAGCATTTATTTAAAAAATTATAAACACTTTTTTACTTGTTTAATTTTCACTTTATTTGTTATTTTACAACTAGTTTCATCCTATTCGGACATTTTCAAATTTTCCGAATAGGATGAAACTAGTTGTAAAATAACAAATAAAGTGAAAATTAGACAAGTAAAAAAGTGTTTATAATTTTTTAAATCAAAATGGATTTTCACAAAGTAACTTCATCTTCAATCAACTTTTTAAAAGCATTTATGCTTTGATTTATGTATGCAAAAATCGTAAAACACCTTTTCTGTTTTTTATTAGTCTTTTTGGTACATTTTCGTTTTATTGAGATAAATAAATAATACCTAAAATTTCATGTTTACCACATAATTTGTTGGTCTGTTCTTGGGTAAAATTCTGGTAACATTTTTATCGCCATCTAGTAAAATGTCATGTTCAAGAGTTGGCAACACTGTGCTCTATATCATCTGTGGCGTGCACATTGCATGTGAAGAATGTGGTCCTGGATGTTGCTGTTGCAGGCGTGACATATTTCATGCTGCATAGATTTTTAGGTTATAATTAATGCCAATTCATAACAATATTACATGTAATTCTCTTATTAAAATGGATGAGTTTGATCTACCAGAAGATTTAGAGGATGTGGAAGTTATTTATTCTGATGGGGAAGATGAGGAAAATATTGAGGATATGTTAGATGAGGTGAACATTGATGAAAATGGAGAAGAAATAGAAGCAGAAATAATTGATCTAGCCCTCTTGACATTTACCAAACACAGTAAATCAGTCTTTAGTTCAGATTTGAGTAATGATTCACAATTAGCTATAACAGGTGGAGAAGATGATATGGCATATTTGTGGAACACTAATAATGGAGAAATTATATTTGAATGTACTGGCCATAAGGATTCTGTAACAGAAGTAAGTTTTAACCATGATAATCATTACATAGCCACAGCTGACATGGGTGGCATGATACAAGTTTGGAGTGTAAAAGATAAAAAATTAGTGTGGTGCTTTGAGGGGGATGATATGGAATGGCTCTCCTGGCATCCATTAGCAAATGTACTTTTCTGTGGTTGTCATTCTGGTGATATATACATATGGCAAATACCTCAGGGTAACTGTAAAGTATTAGCTTCACCAAATAACTCACCGTCATCTTGTGGAAAAGTTTTACCAAATGGCAAGCAGCTCTTAGCAGGGTACGAAGATGGTCAATTACGTCTTTGGAACATTAAAGAAACTAGTGTTGAATGGAGTAATAGTGGGAATCTGCCAGTGACAAATATAGATGTTAATATAGATGGAACTTTAGCAATTGTAATACCGGGCTCAGTGATTATTAAATTATCAGATGGCAAACCTACTTCTACATTACTTCCTGATGGAGAAAATGAGATAGAAAGTGCTTTGTTTAATAGTGAACTTGCGATTGTTGCAACAGGTTCTCTTTCTGGCCAATTATGTGTATGGGAATTAGGAAGGCAGGTTTTACGACACCAAGCAAAAATTGAATGTGCGGTAACCCTTTTAAAGTGGGGTACAAATGGAAAAATATTTATTGGTGCCACAGATGGTGCGGTATATGTCTGTGATGTAAAAAGTGGTACACTATTAGAAACATTGACTGGTCATCGAACAGATATTTTAAGTATATCTGTTTTTAAGGAGGGTAGTAAAATTTTAACCACCTCAGATGATGGAACGGCAAAGATATTTAATGTAAAATCGAATTAAATTTAAGTGTTTACAGGGTTTTTGATATAATTGACTTTTGAGAATTCTATATACTTTTATATAATAGCTTTTGTATGTACTTATGTAAAACTATGATAATAATTAGTTATGGCTTTTCCATATAAAAATATCTGTAATTTTTTTCTATACAGGGTGTTACCTGAAAGTTTTACATTTAATGTAAAATACTTAATAAAATGTATTTATTGTTTAAGATATACATTTATTTTTTATATCTAGTTTCTTTTTCTGAACACACCAAAATGTTAACAGTTATTGCAAACTATTTTAAGAAGGTCCCTAGAATTATAAAAGTATAAGTACCTAATTATATATTATTGTTGTTAGTGTTTCACAAATGAAGAGGGTCTATCACAATTGTTGAGCATAATCAAAAAATTTATTGTAAAAAAAATGAATTTAGAGGTTTTTGAACAGATTGTCGCATTTAAAACTTCATTTTAAGGTAGATTTAGCGGCTTTTGGTCAGGTCTGTTCATGGCATAAGATGTATTGCAATGAAAACTCTCAATTGCAACAGAAACATACAAAAGTAGTAAAAATGGATATATCGGTTTTTGTTCCTACCCTCCTCAAACGTTACTGGTTGAACTTACTCTTAAGATAATTAATATCTTTTATACAATTGATTTGAAACAACAGTTTACTGCCTACAACTTATTTTTGATAAAAATTAAAAAATGTATAAGATAGTTAAAAAAGGGAAAGAATCTGAACAGTGATCAATATAAGTTTTTTCATTTCTTTAGATGTATCTTTGAAGAAACTAAAATGGCTTGTTTTGATGTAAACTTGTGCTACAAATGTGTTTCTACACATTTTATAGGTTTTAAAACTTATCGTTAATAGTGGATAAAAAGTCGATTGAAGGTGATATGTTACTTTGTGAAAGTCCATTTGGAAATTGATTAATTACAAAACGCCGTTTTTTGTTTGTCTAATTTTCATTTTATTTTGTTGATTTTACAATGAATTGTAAGTTACCTGAAAATGTCCGAATAGGATGAAACTAGTTATAAACAACAAAATAAAGTGAAAATTAGACAAGTGTTAGACAGTGTTTGTAATTATTTAGTTTCAAAAATGCTAAGGAAACAGAAGTTTATTACTATTAAACATTTTTGATGAGTTATTTTGTTTTTAGCTGGAACTTGTTAAAACTTCTTTTAATCGATATGCTTAATTTATAATCCAAAGCAGTAATAAAATTATACAAAAATAGAAAAGAAAAACAGTTATTTTAAAGACAATATTGTGTTATTAAACATACTTCAGTTGCTAAATATTATATACAAGATGTTCTAAAACTATGTAGCCAAACACCTACAGTTAATAGATGTGATCAATATAAAATGAAAACTTATAAGTATTTGGTCAATAAGGAATTACACTCTTTCAAATATAGAGGAAAACAATATTGTTTGTGCTGTAACTCAGAAACCATAACAGATATCAAACTTTATAGGTTACTTTTTGTTTAGGATCTAAACAGTGTCATATTTTTCACTTAATTTTCAAGATAGTGGTCAGTGGCGGTGCACATGGGACTTAGGTTGTGTGTGTAATATATACCTATTTTTGAATTTGTTAACTCTTAAAAAATTTTGCTTTAAAACTTGATTGTTCAATCATTATTACAGAAAAATGATATTAACTCATATTTTGATAGAATTCTCAAAGTTGCAAGCAATAACCCTGGGGAGCTCAGGGTTGTTTTTTAAACAATTTGTAAAATATTTGCAAAACATTTTTTTTTTTCAGAATCGGTTGAAAAGTATGTCTCCAGATTTCAAATTTCAGTAAAAAATTTTGCTTTTTCATAAAGTTATGCTGTTTTAAATTTTTATTTTAGATTTCTTTTTCCCTATGCAAATTTCGAAAAGGTGTAACTTTATAAAAAATCAATATTTTTTATGCAATTTAATATCTGGCGATATACTTTCCACATGATAATAAAAAAAAATGTTTTGCAAATATTTTACAATTTATCTAAAAAATAACCTGGGGCACACAATTTTTGCAACTTTTTTTCGCAAATTTCAATTGCAATTTTTCTTTGCAAAACTTCTTTTAGTCTTGATAGTTATGCCCTAAAGTATCATTTGGGTCCCATGCTCCAATACTAAGATATGATTCAGGGACCAAAATAATATGAACACTACACATTTAAGGTAGAAATTTTCAAGTATTGGAGAGAAATTAGTTTTGCGCATGTTTTTCCAGCATATCCTATACGTGTTCTATGGGATTTAGGCCAGGACTACGTTCTGGCCAGTCTAGGGCTTCAATACCGACGTCATGGAGCTAGTTTCTAACAATTATGGCCACTTGCGGACGAGGATTATCGTGCATTAAAAGAAATTGCTCACCAATAAACCCTGCAAAAACCATCACATGTTCTTCCAAAATGTCATTAATTTACCCTCTAGCCGTTAAAACACCTTCATCTACGAACACAAGCTCTGTTAGAGCCGCGTAAGATATGCCAACCCACAACATTACAAACCCAGCAACGAAGCTCACCCTCTCACTAAAGTTGTATTGCACGTATCATTCTCCTCGCCTTTTCCACACTCGCTTTCTCGATCTGGAGACCTCGGGGCAAATTGGGACATATCGGAGAAAACAACATTGCCCCACTGTCCGATATTCCAATTGATATGTTTGTGTCCGAAATTGAGCCTGGCCACACGATGATTCCGGAGAAAATCGTGGCATGTTGTTGGTCGGTTTTCTAGCTGAGTAGATAAATTTGCATAATCTATCCTTCTCCTAAAAGTTCTGTCGCTGATGTTGACTTGGCCCACATCTTGCAATTTACTCCTTATTTGAACGGCAGTCATATGATGCCAATCTCGCAAGATAGAAATCACGATGAATCGATCATCGCGAGGAGTTATGCTTCGATTTCTTCCAGATTCCGGCCTTCTGCGGTATTCGCCGATTTCTCGAAAGCGAACAACTGCCCTGTGAACACTGAATCGAGGAAAACCCAATCTTCCAGCGACTTCGCGGATGCTGAAGCTAGCAATTAAAACAACTACTCTAACAGAATCTTCCGAAGATAAGGGCATTTTTGAAAACTTCCAGCACTTAAAACAATCGGCAGAATGCAATACTAAAGAATGATTTCTGATAGTGATTAAAAATGTTATAATTCGTCAGTTTTTAAAATGATAAGGAAAAGAAAAAAATTAGGAAGAAAAAATGAACAAAAATGCTGCAAGAATATAAAACAAATGATTCTATATATTTTGTATACACTGCGAAAAATTTTAATAAAAAATTTACCAAATTTTCTTGCTGTCCTACTTTTTGTGCTGGTCAGTGTAAATTACTTTTCCTTGAAAATTACTATTCGCTGCTAGTATCTTATTTTAACATTGGTATCATGGGTGGTATTCAAAGAAAGCTCATAATTATTATGCATAATATTTCATTAACTAATTTTACCATATACCGAGTGATTCTGAAAAATTGCTCACACACTTATCTTCCTTCGTTTATGATTCGATTTTAGTGTAATTTAACAAGACCGATAAAGTCGATAAAAACGACTAAATACGTGATCACTGATCTACCACTTTGGGGCTACAAAAAAGTTAGTTTATGTTACAGTACTAAAAACATGAAAAAAATCATCTAAACTGAGAAGCTGTGAACAAAATAACGTCTAAAACTTATTTATTGAAGCAATGGTTTAAGGGTCCAATTATACATAAACCATAATGGACAGCAGTTATAACTTTTCATTTTATTTTTAAAAAATATTAAGCATTTAGGTAAAAAAAAGTTAACACACTTTCTTTTATTGCCATGACATAGTTTCCATTTTTCACGTTTAAATTAACGAAGTTAGTGATTGTCGAGGGGATGAGGTATGAGCATCCGTTTAATTTCCGATATTCAATCAGTGAAGTTAAGCAGCGCTGATCGAGTCCGGCAATTGGATGGATGAACGATAGCTCATCTAACAGTCGGTAGGCTGTCAACAGACAATCCCGGGAAGGCCGCTAGCCTGATGCAGGCGGAGAGGCAAGCCCGGGTGGAGGATCGAAGAGACCTACCCAGGAGGTTTGCCACTCTGCTAGCGGTGCAGGCGGGCAGGCCCAGGCGGTGGGTTAGTTGACAGTCGAGGACCGTGGTTCGGAGTCCACGCTAAACTGTAGGTCCCTAGGTAAAAAGGGCCCATTGTGGCCTACTTGCCTAGTAAAATAAGTAGCTACTACTACTACTACTAGTGATTGTCGATGATAACAGAAGTTTTTGTTAAAAAAATAAAACTACAAAATGGATTAGGTATATTTAGTTTCAATTTCACTCAGTAAAATAGGAAATATTTTGTACGTATTTTTCTGAAATAAAAAAAATTTAGCCCTCTGTGACTCAACCATCTGTATTATTTTGGTGTGCACCGAAAATCCTGGAAAAATATGAGCTGCAAAGAACATCTAAAAAAATTTATTTAGAGACAATTGAGTAATGCAATATTGTTTCTTATAAAATTGGAATAAACATTAATTTTATATTTTTTTTCAATTTTTTAATACAAAGGAACAGAGCTGTGACTGTACTTATGAAATATACTTATACAAAGTATTTAAATACTTTTTTGTTGTACTTGTAATTGTACTTAAATACATTTCAGTTTTCCAAGTAATTGTAATTAGTACAATTAGTATAGGTAATGTACTTGTACTTATATTTATCTTAATAATTTTTCACAATTACAATTACTTTTCCATAAATACATATAATTAATTTTCGATAAATACAAGTACTTTTATAAGTACAGTTACTTTCAAATAAATACAAATACCTTAGAAAGGAAAAATCTTAAAATCTGAACAAGTTCTGTTATTTATCTCAGTTGAATTTAGGTCTCAACAGGAAAGGGTGATGTTATTCTCCTCTCAGAGTTTTACGTCCTATAGTATCGTACTATATAAATATTGTTTCTGTCATTAAGGTTTTTGTTAGCAAGTAAAGAAATAATATTTTGTATTTTGGCTCCGTGGTCTAGAGGTAACGTACTTGCCTCGAAACTTCGTGGTCCCGGGTTCGATTCCCGGTCGAGGAACTTGTGAAAGAGATTAATCGTAGTATACTCGGATATTGGGTATGTGTCCATTGTCTCTAAATGTGTAGCCCTCTCCCACATAAGGTCATTCCAGGCCTTCAGGGATAAAGGGGGTTGTAATTTCATGTGGTGTTATTATTATTATTATTATTAAATAGTTTTCATATCTTTCATATTTTATTATAGCTATTCAGAGTTTCTAGTTCTACGTTTCCTTTTTAGTATAAAAATAATATTTCTAAATAATTCCTTTTAAATTTTCAATAATTTAGTATTGTTTCAGAGTTATTCATTAGTGTGAAATTTGAAACAGAATAAAATTTTTAATTGAAAAATATTTGTATTTCTCATACATAAACAAATTATTTACCATATGTCTATACCTATGTAATGTTGTCTTTCAGGAATATATTTTTATCCATAATATTTGGTTTCTAACTCAGACTCAATTTTGACACGTAAAAGTCTGCCCCATTTATTTTAATTATTTTTGACATTTAAAAAAAATTAAAAATATCCCAAGAATATTTTCCCGAAATTTTCAATTTTTCTACGAAAAGTGCATTTTCATCTTTCTATACAGGGTAGGTCAAAAACAAGTGTGTTATCTTTTATGGAATACCGTATATTTTTAAATATTTAAACGAATTCATTTTACCGATTTCAAAAATATTTAATTTTTTTATATTTTTCAAATAATTTTTAAAATATATGGGTTTAAATAATAATGTCTGAAAACAACAATATATTTTTTTTAATAAAAGCAATTTTACGAACAAAAGAAACATAACAAAACAGAAAAAAATATATAAACGAATAAAAGAATATACATTTATTTTTCATAGAAATTATTAGATTATTAGATATTTTTCATTCATTTTAACATCAACATCAGTAGGTTTATTGAAAATAATCCTGCCATTAAACAAAATATTGCGACAAAAATGAACATTATTGTTATATTTGTGTGACTATAAAAATTTAACATATACTTGAGATTATTAGTACAATACAGTATTGTGACTTTTTTATTTTTCAAATAAAAAAATTATTAAATTCATTAGTTGTTTATACAATTTACAATTTCCCTCATTTTTAGAGAAAGGTTTAAGAAATTACCTATATTAGATTGAAATGTATTTACTAATTATATTTGTATTTAAATACATTTTTCGGAAAGTAATTGTACTTGTATTTAAGTACTTTTTCAAATTGAAAGTAATTATTGTATTTGTACTTAAATACATTTTCCATAAAGTAATTGTATTTGTACTTAAATACTTTTTTCTTGTACTTAGCACAGCTCTGCAAAGGAATAGGATGATTGGAAATGCATATACAATTTTTTTGAAGAATCAATAAGAGAGCACACCAAAATCAATAACATTTAGAAATATTGAGCCACGCAATTTTGCTCTATACTGCACTATTATTACCTTTTGTTCTAAAATTGTTTCCTACATTTTAAATAAAAGAATTCTAAGCAGTGACGTGTCTATGGAGGGGCCAGTTTGAACCCGTATATAATTTTCAAATCGGTATAAATTCGTTATTTTCTATGTAGATATTTTATAAAAATGGGTTATATTCGTAATGAAAAAGTCTATTTTAACATTCAAAAATACACAGGGTACTGCATTTAAAAAATGAAAGTTTATGTCACTTCCGGTTATTTCCGGAACATTTAGAAATATTGAGCCACGTAATTTTGCTCCCTACAACATTGTTAATTATTACCTTTTGTTCTAAATTTTTTTCAATATTTTAAATGAAAGAATTATAGGCATTGGCGTGCCTGGGATGGCAGGGAGCGCCTGTTATATTGCCGCCCTAGCGCCGCAGCAAAACATTTCGTGAAAATTCAATTAATAATTATAGAAAATAACCCGTTTCTTTCTTGAACGTTTTAACCTGCTGTATATTAATAATGAAACTTAGTGGGGAAAATTAAATTAAAACAGAAAAATTGGTTTTTTATTTACCCAACGTTTCGCTATATTTATTAGTATCCTTAGCTAATTATAGAGTTTTTTTTGTACATAATCAGTAACAAATTAAATAACAAACAAAAACTGGTACAAAACACAGTTTAAAATAAATACAACATAAATTCATCAACGATACACAGCAAATTTGCTGTGGGACATTGAAACGGTATACAAAAATAGTCGAGGATGAATTACCAAATGTGGCAGCTGTCAGCAAAACATTTGGCAGAAACTACCGACATGTTGAATGTTTTTAATCCTTTTGGGTTGGAATTTTTATTAATATTTTGGAACGATATTCTCACAAAAATATGTTCACTATTTACAAAAATCAAAAATTCATTTAAATGCCGCTTCCATCATTATCATCAGTCATACGTCAAAAATATACACATAAACATTGTTTTCGATAAGTTCAAAAATATGAAAACAAGAAGAATGTTATTATGATTCTGCTAACTTTTAATGAATTTCATACGCAGTCATGTTTGTTTATTGTTTTATATTTCTGTATTGCAAGATTTTACAGCAGTTGTGTTATTATATTTTGATTACTTCAATATTAGAAAATAACGATTTTAAAAATATGTTTCATTTGGATATACTATCATTACAATTTACGCCCACCAAAAATGCTACCTCCCACCGCGTCGAAAAGTTCGGACGCCACTGATTATAGGTGATTAAAGAGATTTAGTTTTTGTTTGTTTTTATATTAATAGAAGGTCATGTCAAAATTTTTCCTGCGAAAAGAGAAAGAACTTAGCTTTTTTTATTTAGAAAATTTATAGCCACCCTTAATATTTATAGACATACTTAAAGTTTTAACAACCATTTGTTCAATTGTAATTAAAACTGAAAAAAAATGCAACAGTTATGCTAATAAATCAAACTCGGGGATTCCGGATGTGGAATGTATGTGAATATGTATATTCTAATTTTAAAAACGTGTAGCACTACCAATAGGAGAGATAAAAATTAGTCTTTTAATAAACCTTGTTGAAAATTCTATAACTGCAATATACCAACATTATATTTTATGTGTGAACATATTTTACATTTTTATACCTAAACATCGCCAAATATTTACAATGTAAACTTAAACTTTATTTATCATCGCTATAAATGTAGCATATACTCATATAGTAAACTTTTTAACTATGAATTTTATATGTATAAGTTTAAAAAGAAGATATTCCAAATTTTAGATCATAACATATAAATAAGAAATCCACTTAGGTAGGTATACTTAATACCTACCCCAACATTTTCTTCTCCAGCTATTAGTTTATTTTTAAACAAGTGGGACGATGCCGTATTTAATTTTAGGTGCTGACTCGTGATGCATTTGTTACAGGTCTAACAAATTAGTTATGTTTTTTTTATAATAATTACAGTTTTATAAAAAAATAAAAAAATTATCAGAAATATTTTTCATGTGATAACATGAATGATTATGGATTATGACTAATTTTCTGTCTTCTCAACCGTATAAATAGCGATAGAATTATAGTATTAATAAATAATTTCATTAGTAAAATATTATCTGACTAATATTGTATACCGCGTCTCAAACAAAAATATAAACCACAAATATATATATATATATATATATATATATATATATATATATATATATATATATATATATATATATATATATATATATATATATATATATATATATATATATATATATATATATATATATATATATATATATATGTATAAATTTTTTTTTTTTTTTTAATGATTTTCGGGAGTTTAATTTAGGACTACTTTAACCATTTTTTGCATGTGTCAGACACTTACACTTCCGGGAACAACCGGAAGTGGCATCGTTGGTTTTTGTTTTTTAAATGAAATACCCTGTATACGATAAACGACTTTTTCGTTACAAATACAGCTGATTTTTTTTTTATTCCTATAATGAAAAATACAAACGGTCGTCGTCCTCCAAAAAAGAAGAACGCATGAACCTGTAACTTTTTGAATTTGAATTTTATTTTATAAACATGATTTTTGAGTTTATAAATTTGGTGATCAAACTGGCTGTTATTATTTACTTCAGATGTCTTTGCATTTGTCGCAATCAACTATTTCAATTCTTAGACCGAAATTTACCAATTTTCGAATCGGTTTAAATTCGTAGTTTTTCATTGCAGATGCTTTATAAAACATGGGTCATATTCGTAATGAAAAAGTCTATCTTAACATTCAAAAATATACAGGGTACTTCGTTTAATAAACGAAAATTTGTCACTTCCGTTTATTTCTGGAAGTGCATGAATGTCGTTTGATACATGCAAAAGTAGAACCGAATTGAATATCCCAAAAACATTTTTGTAAATTAAAAACTGAAAAAGATGTAATGGTTTTTTCTTTTGAGACACATGGTATATTGTATTGTATAAAATAATTAAATTAAACATTTTTATACAATAATATTAATATATAATAAAATATACTAATAAAATATACTAATAAAATATCTAGATGCAAATTTATATAAATATTATCACCATGAAGCTTATATAGGTATCACTCACTAAAAATTAAAAAATTACCTTTAAAGTTTTAGCAATGACAATGAATCAGAACAAATTTTAAAATTTTTTTTTTATTTAGTGTATGAATTATATTTAATATAAGAAACAGAATAATTAAAATGAATAAATTAAAAAGTACCAGTCATTGTATATAAAAAAAACATATTGGTCCATATTTCTCCATGTTCAGGAAAAATCACTTTATTCTCGGGTAATAATATAAAACTGATGACCCGGGAAGTTGCCAGTTTGAAGCGTGCAATTCTATAAGTTGTAAAAGAGTACGTCTTACACTTGCAGAACCTGCACTAGCCAAAAAACCATCTCTCACACATGCCAAAAGTTGTTCGAGTTGTTGTGGAAGTTCCACTTCCAAATCTCTTCCAATTGACGTCAAAACAAAAAATAAACACTCTGTTTCTGATAGACATTTGATGGGCAAACTAACACAAGCCTGACAACACTTTGCTAATATCGAGAGAAGTACTAAGTCTGGCTGCAACGCTTCAAACTGGGTTTTAAGTTGATGTCTTTTAATTTGGCTGCACATTTCTGTCAAAAACCACATAAACGCGGTAAATCTAGTTCCGTCACCTGCTTTAACGCCTCGAAGAATTTTGTCCCTTTCTTGGTACCACTGTTGGCACATATTCAATAATGATTCCAAGAATGTTTGATTTCTTTCATTTTCTATTATTGATATACACAATTTCGCTATAGGCTCACAATATTTTATTCCCTCCACTACCTTCTCCATAATGGTTTTGACCAAATCCATTAAAGTTCTTGTGGCAAGTTGATTTGGGTCTTCTATGGCTGTTTTTAGATTAGCTTGATCTTCTGTGCAAAACATACTGAGGTCAATTTCTTCCTTGGCAATACTTTTTAATTTTGCTGCTAAATTTTTTGAATCTGCAGCTCCCAAACTTTTAGATCTTTTAAGATTTGCGTTTGTATTATTTTGTTTGTTTTGGTTGCTATTCCAATTTGGATGGTAAATAGGTTGATTAAGACCAGAAAAAAACAGGATGTGCCATAATTTCTGGGTGATATTGGTAATTTGGTCTAGGCATATGGTTTAATATATGTGAAGAAGAAGTTGAATGCAGAAGAGGTAGTGGTACACCAGGAATAATAGGTATAAGTCCAGGATGGTTTATATGTCTGAGAATATTTCCGCTTGATTTTGAATGCTGCAAGGGCATTGGTTCATAACCCATGGCTAAATTTAGGTTGCCACTGGATTTAGATGGCTGCAATTCATGATTCATTGTAAATTCCTTTGCGTGAACATTTAATTTACCAGACATACTGGGCAAATCAGTTCTTACGTTAGGTGGTCTGTATATTTCCATTGTTGGTTTACCTTTAATTGTGGCCAATGTTTGACTCTTGCGTTTTTGTGGATCTTTATTAGGTCGAATAAAACTTCTTTCTCTTGTCACCAACGGCGACGTCGCGGTAAAATCCGTTTTCTGACTACGTTTTAACTGAGCTCCTTGCGACATGACGAGAACACTGCTTATTAACACTTTGTTGACTGTCCGTAATGATTAAATATTTTAATAATAAAGTTTGAGCAATGACGACCACGCACTGCAGTCCAATTTTGGTAACGCAAGGCAAGGCTAGAACTCACATCTACGATTCGTGACAAATTATTTTTACGTAGGTACATTTCATATTTTTTCACTCCGCACTTAAAATACATAAACGCTTCTTATTGTTTAAGTTGAATAATTAATTAATTATGAAGACTGCAGCCTCGTTTGTAAAACAGAATGAATTCGTGTGTTGTCAGACTTCACGTAAAACAGCAGTGCTAGCTGACGTATATTTAGAATGTATATTTTTAACGATGTACGCTGACGTTATAAATAGTTGTTATATGTTCAGTACAATACTGAAATTATTACATAAGTGAAGACGAACATTGACAATCGCATATTTATTTATTAGGTTTAATTAGCGGATTTGGTGGGAGCGGTCTTATAATAAACGATGCATTCATCCAATAAGGAAGAGGTGACTTCATAGATAGGTAATGTATAATAAGACTTCCTAACGCATCTTATCACATCAGTTATCATATCACAGGTGGTAACAAAAAAGTGGACAAATTTGCTTTCAGGTTAATTAATCTGAAATGTTATACTAATTTTTGACAAATACAATTTAAATCTTGTCGATAATTTTTGTAAAAACATAGTTACCACAGTAACAATTAGACATTTATGACATGACATCATTTATAATCTAGAACAACGTTGGCGTCTAAATTACACAGTGAATCAGTTAAGCGAATCTCACAAATATTTATTATTCTAACATTTGATGATGCACATTTTCAGCCAGTGTATACAGAGTGGTCCAACAAAAACAGTCCACCCGGAGGATTTATGCCATTTTGACTCAGTTTTAGATAAAACGCTTGAACAGATTGATTTTATTTTCAAGGAGGACACTATTTTCATTGGTACCACCTTACCTCAAAAGGGGGTGATATTTCAAATGACAACGGCAAGATGGGTCAAGAAATATATTATTTTAAAGCCTGTTAAATTCTCTTTACCACATCATTTTGCTGTTTAAAATTGAGCTATTATGAAATTGCGTTCGAAAGATTTAGTACCTAATTACAATTGATTTAAATGTTCGAAATGTTCTTCCATACAAAAATCAAGCTTTCGTTCAAAATGTTGTCGGACATTCTATAGCATTTCTAGTGTAAATTGACAGTATTTATGCGTGATACATTATCGCAAATTTTGTAAAGAATTGTTAAATTCTATTTACAATTTTTTTAAATGTAAACATGTTAGAAAAACTCCTCGGTGTAAAAAATGGCAATAACATTTTAACGATGTTTACAAAGTAACACTGATTATTTTAGTAGTGTCCGCGGTATTCTTTCTATCACTCATTATGAATTTTGACTGCCCAGTTACGTTTTATTAGTTTTATTTTTTGATAAACTAAAAATGGTTTATTCCATTACAAGAGTTGAAATAAATTCACTTAAATTACTTTAAAGACAATGAATGTGTAAGAATGACAACAAATTTATTCAACGAGACAAATGCAGATAAAAATGTCCATCATCCTTATATTTTGGAATTAGTTGCAAAATTTGTCACACCGGGTCTGTAGCAAGTAAAAACAGAAATGTTGAAAATCCTATAAGAAATCAAGCAGTGGAAGTTGCGTTTCTGGGCCACGATGATATGGAGCATACACTGAGTACAAGAGAATTGTCTGATGTGGTGGATGTTTTACGGTCTACTATCTACTAATTAGGCATTACAAACACCATCCCTATAAAATTCATTTGGTTTAAGAACCCAATGAAGATAACAATGATCGTCATTTGAAATTTTGTGAGCTGATAAAGCGAATTGATAATTAATTCGAACGTTCTTTTTAACATGTGTTTTTCCAATGAATGCTCATTTTTCGTAAATAATACATATTCAACATCCAGAGAAATTAGATTCTGGACAGGTATTGGTGATCGTGTTTTCAGACCCAGACCTTTCTTCTTGCTTGGGACTGGAAAGATATACCTAGATTTGTTCGAAAGTAGCATTGATTCAATTTTGACCAATATAATCGAGAACGACAAGAATTACCTTGAAGATAATTTGACAATCTAACAAGATGGGGCTCTTTCTTACTATCCATTGCCTCAGATAATTTTTGGATCAAAGATTTCCTGGCCACTGAATTGGAAGGAGAAACTTTATTGAGTGGCCTGCGCGACCATTAGACTTATCTCTCTTAGATTTCTTTTTTATAGAGTTATTTGAACAGTAAAATTTACTCAAACCAACTCAATTCATTAGAAGATTTACGGAAGTATCACATACGAATGCCGTTAAATTACTCTAGAAATGTTGCAGAATATTCATAATTTTAAACAAAAGCTTTATTATTGTATGGAAGTTGGTAGAGGACATTAATTTCGAACATTTAATTAACTGACATGTAGTAATCTAAATTATTAGGTACTAAAACTTTCGAATGCAATTCGTCTAAAACTAATAGCTCAATTTTAAAAAGTAAATATCGTTATAAAGAAATTTAATAGGATTTAAATTTATGTTTCACTTGACCCATCTTGCCATTTGAAATTTTGGAGGGTTAGGATGACCATCCTTTAGGGGTTGACGTGGTACCGATGAAAATAGTTAATTTAAGTATCCCGTTGAAAATAAAATCAACATGTGTAAACGTTTTGTCTAAGTGAAAATAAGTTAGAGTTTGACATATACGGGAAATATACCAGTACTCTACGATATATCCCTAAGGGCTCTCACCATTGCCTTGTGCTCTACACAAAAGAGCGATTTTTTATTTTATAGTTCATCGCCTATTAAGCTTCCCCTCAACAAGGAGAGGTTGAAAAAGAAAAGTCATTGATTAAGGATATAGCTGCGAGTAATAGATATTGTGTAAGTTTAATTTATAAAATAATTAAGAAAAGTAAGTTTAAAGAGAAACTTCGAAATTCCTTGACCTTTCAAAAAGAAAGAGATAATCCGAAATCCAATTATATACGATCGTCGATTTACTCGTGAAATTGGTAAGATTTTTAAAGATATAGGTATGACAGTGGTTCATTCATCGGGAAATAAACTACAACAACCCTTAGGCAATCCAAAAGACAAAATTGATATAAACAAAATGCCGGGGATTTACGAAATTAACTGTAAGGAATGTAACAAATTCTAGACAGATGGATGCATTTGAAAGCTTGGAAATTACAAAGTGTAAAAATAGTATGAATAGTGACAGGGCCAATCCCATATAGTACGATCTATTGGTTAGTGAGTCACTACTCACATTGCAATAGTTTAAGTATAAATAGGATAGGTACCTTGTTAGCATAAGGTTATATAGTTTTAATCATCTCCAGATGATGCCAACTTGATTGGCGAAACGCGCATCGTGTGCGGTATATTGTGTTTTATGGAACCTACGCTAGTGTTATCTTCAGATTAACGGTTCCAACCCACTTCAGGACTAGAATTTCTATACCCCTTGAACATATATTACAAAAAATAATAATTACGAGTGCTTTTGCCGTTGAAAAACTTGCTCGATAGAAGATTCTACTAAAATTATCCATAATTTGCCATGCTTGTTGCCCTAGTGCTATCAGTGTAGGAAAATACTAAACAGTAGCGATTCGACAGAATACTAAAGCAAATTAAACAAATAATTACCGTAAGGGTGCTTCTTAAAAATTCACTAATTTGTGAAAGCGATGACAGGAATAATATTATGGAGAAGTGTCAACTGTGACCAACTGAAGCTTTCACTATACATGAAATTGTTGGTATATAAGATAAACCCTCACGAGATTCCATTTTGTATGATTGTGCGAATTTATCTTTACGCTGGTATTACCCAACCAATTAGATTGAGATGACTATGATTTTGACTTTTACAAATTTAATTGCTGCTATAGCAAATTAAAAACAAACACCCCTTTATAGTTCTTGTAAAAAATGTCAAGTTTTGGTGACTATTCCACGGAACGTACAGATTCATAAATAGAAAATTTGACAAAAGTAAATACGATTAAGTCCAAAGCCTCCTCTACATGGCATACATTTAAAATATTTTACGTTGGGTGAAATTAGGTTTTAAAAATTTAATCCAATGAGTCAAGTTGCTATTATTTTAATATACTATCCCAGGTAACACTAATGCTCTTATTAAGATCTCCAAGGTCGCTTTAAAATTATACAATAAAACTTCGAATAAAACCAAATGATCTTCAAGACAAGCTTAGGATCACCATAAAGCAGCTTCTAGCCAAAAAGGGCCCATCCTAAAAGGGTCTTGAAGACTAAATTTTAAAACTATATTAAAAACCATTTAGTTTTAATTTCATATTCTTATAGAGTTCTTCAAGGCAACCTTAAATTTATGTATTAAAACGTTTTGCATTTAAAATAAAATTGCAGCAGACTAAATTGCCTTGAGAATCATTATAATTAATCCTAAAAGGGTTTTATTTTGTTTTAAAGTCGGACAACTCCATGCGTGAAATAGTTAAAACAACGGCAAGTCTCTAATGGGGCATAGTGGTAATATTTTAAACGTAACGCATATAAAGCTGATCAAAAATAATATTCAAATGCAAACTATTCTGGTAAAAATTACCAACGGATGGCACTTTTCTGACAAAATATAATAAAATACTTCTACATAACTCGAGCGCCACCAATATAATGTTTTTTTTTATTATCTAAAAAATTTTTTAAAAATATCGTCAATTTTTATTTTGCATCTAAACATCCAAATGCATTTTTTTTATTAAATTGCATGTTTGGACACACCGTCCTTCAGTTATTTAAGAGGATGTAAAGCGCATATATTTCAATAATATTTTTTTCTTTGGCTATTGAAAATATTCATCATGGCGGGTCTGTATCTTATATAAAAAATGGCGTGGTCTAGATAAAAACTGATTGCAAGTTAATAGAACATTTTAAATCTTACAAGACTTAAAATAGCGTTTTATTTACCACTTTAAGTACAATTACTCTCCCAGACATTTATTTACTCTTCCTTTTAAAACTGAGTTGCTTTAATATGTTCAAACTCGTGGCCTTATTGACTTAAAGGGATCCGGCGCGCGTATGAAATCCTAACCTTAAAATTGTGCCGGTTTTGTGATTGCTGGATTTAGTGACTTCGTTTTAATTTAAAATACTTGTCACTAATATTTTCCATTTTAAATATGTCTTCTAGTTTTCATTCATGCATAAAGTAGGTACACGGACTGCACTGGTTCACTAAATCAGCAATCAGTTTATTGAGCAGATGGCGTGTTTTCTCCGATTATGGAGGGGGTAGAATTAGTTTTAATAAAGTCATCAAAAAATCCAACAGGCATTTCTTTTAATCAAATTGACTAAATTAAAACCTTTGAACTTTAAAATATTCTTAATTTACTCTCTTTAAAAAGTAAAAACTATGTTTTAGGATTTAATGTGGAATTTCATTGAGCATATAGGCTTAAGATAAAATAGTTTTCTTAATGGGTTTTAATGACTACATCAAGGATACTCCATAAAACTACATTAAAACCATTTGTTCCAAAATGGATTGTTTTAAAACCAACTTGCTATTTAATTCTTTAAAAAAGGCAAATTAGTTTTAAAATAGCTAATGTCAAGAGTATTATAAAACTAGTATAAGATCAATAGGGCATTAGGAGCAAACAGTTTTTTTATTTTAATTTAAAAAGTGCATTAAATCCTTTGCATAAGAATCAGTGGTCTTTAAGAACTTTTAGTTTATCTTAAGGTAATTTTAAAACTACTATCATTTTATTGAACATGTTAAAGCACTTTTAAAACCTAAATAAATCAAAAATATCTTAGAGTTGTTACTTGGGATGTATAGGTACTGAATGTACCATTAATATGATGAATAAAGATATTATATAAAGAGGCTGTAATCAAAATAATGTGGAAAGTTCCTGCAAAACTACTGCAAGAGAAATTTAGTAAGGAGTACGGAGTTAACTTTGATCCATTAATTATACAAAAATGTTAGGTGGATACACTTATTGAGAAAAAGTTTATACAAAGACTAGATATACAGAGTTACATCCTTAGAATGTAACAGAAAGTACTCAAATCCAAAACGAATATTCAAATGGTGTGTAATGGTGGTTGCATATAAAAGTAAAATGCACGGGAAAACAAGAAATTTGTGACAATTAATAGTAAAACGACAAAAAAATTTCATAACTGGAGGAATTGAGTCCTTTTTTAGCGTTAGTAGACCAGTTGGGAATTTTTTTGGTCAGCAAGGTTTTACTACCATGACCGACCTTTTCCAGCAAATCTATGGAACAATAAAAAATAAAAATAATTTTGAGTGGTGAAAAAATATATAAGATATTAACGCTGAAGTATTTTTCACAAACTCCAAAACATCGTAACTACACTTGAAGTGCATTTTTAAAACTTCCACTTTAAATCACCTTCAGTTTATACCAAACTGTTTGCGAAATCCGCGTCAAATGCAACATTTCATCTTCTAAGAGTGCTGGTGTAAATATCTTTTTATTATCTGTTTTCTATTATCTGTTATATTTTTCATTTAATAGGAAGGTAGATATGTACATGAAAAGTTAATATTTAAATTATCTCTACTTCATTCAACGAGTTATACAGTATGGTGACCGTAAGACACGATAAATAGGAAAGTCAAAGGTGTACCTGTACATCAAATTCTGACTTCTGTGACAGAACCATTCACATATCACACGTATAAGAAAAATAACAGAGAATAACAGCAAATAGTGGCATTTAGAATTGTTGTGTAATAGTTCTCGTACGAGTGAAGAGGTATCAACTTTATTGTCACAGTCTCAGATAAATAATTAATCATCTGAGGTAATAGTAAAGGGTGGTAAAGGGGAGAAAAAGAAATCAGTTTATTATAATGACTTCTAGAATAGATAATTTAAACACATATTTACTTTTTAGATGTATGTGCATTTGAAGTAGAACTGTGTTCAAGTGGCGGCTGGTGAAATTTAGGCTACCATATCGGTGTTCTGTTGATGTTTTGTTTTGTTAAATTGCACTATTTTTTCTTCATTCTATTCCTTTCTAATACGTATGACGTATGATACCTATGTCAGTGGTTCTATCTTTGTTGCACATATTTGATTTTCCCATTTACCATGTCTTATGGTCACCATACTATATACGAAAGTAATACATACAATTGTCATAGTATAACTGTGTAATTGTTTTGACAAAATATGCCAAATTACAAAATTCCTTAGTAACCGTTGGTGTTTCAGGGGTAAATTATGTTGCTTTCTAATCCGGTCAGTACAGATTTTTGACCCACATAGGGTGGGGCAGAAACAAATTTGATATATGTTGTTTAGGTCGGGACCCTGATGAAACATCTAAGTTTTCGACCTTGGGGGCAGGCGTGAGCCGACATCTTGAATGAAAGGTGCAAAAAATTGGTTTTTTCAAAATAACTCGACAATGGTTGATCCAATGACAAACATATTAAAGTTAAGATGATAAAATTCCTTACAATTTTTGAATATACATTTTTTTTAGTCTAATATGTAACGAGTTACAACGGCAGACAGATAAACATTTTTTTAAAAAATCGTCAAACTTCATTTTTGGAGATGATTAAAACTAAATTTTAAGTTAAGATGATGCCAACTTGGTTGATGAAACCCGCGTCGAGTGCAGTATATAGTGTTTTGATGTTTCGTGGAAAACTACGTCAGTGTTATCTTCACATTAAAGGTTCCAACCCATTCCAGGACTGTATATACTGGGTGATTCAATTTGGTATTCTCACTCTCATAATTACCGTATTTTGGAAAATAAAATAAATATTTTTTGTAGTCGACAATGATTGACATTTTCTCATTTGAGCGGTTTGACTTGAAGGAACGTAAACTTTTTATTTTTCAAATGTAAACTGACAAATTTAATTTAAATTGCCGAAGTTGACGAAATAAACATGATTCTTTCAAATTTTATTTTCAAAAGTGTTGCCTTGAAGCCAAAAGCGAACATTTCAAACATTTAGGTTGATTTTTTAATTCTTTTTTTGTAATTTTATATTATTAATAAGAAATTTGGATGCCATGATGTAAACAACAGGGCGAACTACAAAATGATGCAGATGAGCAGATAGTCCAGTAAACAGTATTTTATCTTTACAAAACAGCTCTTTCTTGTTTCACCGCCTTTGTTTGTCTTATCTTTTACGGTGTTTTTTTTTTCTCTAATTCTACTTCCTCACCCCTCAAAGTGAGGAAGTTATGTATTTCTGAAAAAAATTTTAAAAATTTTTATTGCATTTCTGGACGAATCTCGACGAATTATGACGATACACAAACTGTCAAATAGAAAAAATTTTCTGTCTGTGTGTCTGTCTGTGTGGTTTGCGATATCAGCTACCGTTTTTGAGATAAAGCTTTCAAATTTGGTACACACATTCTAGAGGTCAAGGAAGAGATTGAGTTCGTTGAAGAGCAAAATCGGTCCCAATGTCTAAAAAAAATATTAGTGATATTCCACCAATGTGACTTTTTTGAAACGTCAAAATGTGACTTTTTTGAAACGTCAAAAACTACTTTTATTATAAACTCAACCACACGTCGAGTTTTACTACGGTGAGGAAGTTCTGATCCCCAAGTAATAATTGGTTTTATTATTGTACATCCTTATTTTCTAGTGAGTGTTTAAGTGCCTCTCCTGTCAACTATCAGGTGAGCTTGGACTTATTTTTAATAAATGATATTACATTCTCACGGCTCTCCATCAGCCCGTCGAGCACCACAACACATTTCGTAAGAGTTTCTAAAAATTGCAATAAAACTTTTAAGCGCTCTCCCGGTGTTTATATCACGTTCGGAGGCCTTGTCTATTGCTCTCATAAAGTACCGATCCCTAGCTAGCCCAAGAGCCACGATACAGTTGATTTTCTGAATTTTATGGTAGTTTTGAATTCTCCTCTGTGACTTTTAAAAGCTTCAAGGCTTTTTCACCTTCCATCGGTGAACTGCCCGACATGTAGTTATTCCCGTCTCTTTACACTCACTGACCCTTTACCAGCCACTCACACAAACAGGTGGGTCTACTCCGATTTCGTTGCAGTTTCTAATTTTTCAGATCTCGATGTCACACATAGCGCTCTCCCATACATTCTGCCATTCATACCAAGCGTCCTGCACGATTTGTATCAGTTTGCCATCACAACTTCAATTAAATTATTTTATTACACTTTCCAAATTTACTCCTTTTAAACAACGAGTGATTCCCGACATTATTCAATAACTCTCGACCATCATTTAACCATCATCAGAGCTCCGTATTCCGGGCGTCGTCTCCGGCTGGTGGAAGTCAATCAACGTTTGTTGTTTTTTCGACAAGACATGTTTCCTCTCAGCGGATTTACTAATGATTGGACTGGATTTACGTATGGCAGTTTAACGCCTCACATTATACATAACAACACACAAAACATCGCTCTTTCTGAAGAAGCGCACTTCCTCGCCATTTCTTACGTCCACTAACGCATTACACTAAACAGAAAATATCGAATAAATAAAAAATGTCTTTATACTCGCCGCACACACAACATGTCTCTAAGTAGCGTAATTCCGAACTGATCAAATTACAAACGGCATAGAACAAGAATATAACCTAAATAAGGTCAATAAGCACATAACCGCAAAGGGACGTGAACGATATTCGCCCTTCGACACTACATACATAAATAATATAATTCTCGGCCAATAATCGATGCCGCATGGTAGCGCTTATAGATATTTGTACTACGCCAAGTGAAAGGTTAAGGTGAACGTCGCCAAGTCAGAGGCTATTATTTTCGCTAAAAAAAAGGATAAATAATAAATTAATTACACAATTGTTCTCGCCTTTCTCTTATTTTCTTTTTGTTCGTTTTTGTTATCAAAATTCCCACAAAATTCATTCTAAATTATATAAACCAGCCATCAGTAAATTACGGCACCTATTATATACAATAAATATCAATATACTCCAAAATAAGCGGAGTTAGACATTCCCGCTCTCCAGTTCCGTTTTCTTTAGAGGTGAGTTTTTTTACTGTGCAGCTCGGCTCGTCGTAGTATTATCGAAATTCAAAATTTATATACACACATTTTTTACAAGTTACCTCTTTTTTATTTTTACTTTTGCATGCGTCGTTGATTTTATGTTTCAAGCGTTATTATACAATTTAAAATGTTTATATTTTAGGTGTTGTGTTACTGTTTAATATTTTTAGTTCTAAGCCCGGACCGGCCCTGCTCCGCCCGACCTAACAACTGCCCCGTCGCGTTGCCACCATATGCGCGGATGCTAGGTCGGCAACGGCCCGGGTGTCCGGCGAGGGCAATATACAATCTGTTTATGTTTTAATGTCAATAAAATTGTTTTGAATTTAAATTTTACTTATAGCTATTTACTCGGTACCGAATATCGATGGTTCGAATCCATCCTGGAGCAAATTAGAAATTTTATTTGTTTCGGATTAAGATGGGAGAGAACTGTCGATGCCCTAAATGTGGTTTGGACTCCACAATAAACTGTAGGGCCTCGTCTCTCTTTACACAACACAAAATCCTAGGATCTTCTGGGAGTTACTTCGGTGACTTGAGAGGCGGTTAAGAAAACAAACATTTTAAGTATAATTCTCGACGGTTGACAACCGCTCATGGGTGCCGATTTACATGCAAAAACTATTTAATTAATTTAATTAATGTGTAAGTACAGTTTAATTTATTACTATTATATCATGCGTTTTTCGGATTATAGTATTAGGTTTAAAAATCCGTCTCTGGGATGACATCCAAACTCCCTAAGTATACTTAAATTCCAGTGTTTCATTAAAAAAAATTGTTTAATCAAATATAAGTCAATGTTTTTTAATATATACATTATTAGTGGAAAGGGGACAAAATAAGCTTTCAGAACAGGCTATGAAAAATATAAGTACCATTCCATACATTTTTACATAATACACAAAATGTTTAAAAATTGTTTTGATATAATATTATGTATTAAATTATAAAAGGCGCCTTCAATACTTATTTGTGTTTTTGAGCCATGTATATACGAGTAGGTACCAAAGATTATGGTGTACCTATATAGTCTTTGCGAGTACCAACTAAATTGGTACTAAGTTGCTCTGGGTTGCTGTCAAATAGCATATTTCTTGCTGCTTGTAAAACTTTATTATACTCTCAAGATTATATCATTTTCTTCTTTAAAATTGGACAGCTAATTACTTATTTTATAGATAGAGTCTACTTCAGAAATGTTTATCTAATCATTTATACGTTATATTTATTTGAGTGTAAGCTCTCTACTAACTAGTGGAAGAGTTTTTTTTATTATTATCAACAAATCTATTACGAACAGTTTACGTATATTCGATGGTACGAGTCTATTTTTTGCAAATATGTAAAGTACAGATTTCGTGTTCTGAAGGGTAGGGGTAGTTCACCACTTTTAGCTGTTAGAATATTTATGAGAGTGTTATTTAGTGATCCTAGAAAGTATTTGTAGTTACTGTATTTCAGAATGGTAAGATCTTTAGTGGGCCAAACTATTGTCCATTGTTAACGGACCGACTGTAGTTTCCTGTGTCTACGATAATTTTTGTCATATTGCTACGTATAACGGTTCTAATTCTTGAAACGAAGTGTAAAAATTTATGACCGCATTGTACAGGGTGATTTTGTGAGAATTACCCTCCCCCTAATTTAGTTATTTTTATTATTTCGAAATAAATGGTAAATATAAAAGTTACAAGACATTTTATGTAGATTTTGAAAATCATGTCAGAAATAGCAATGGAAGCACACAAAAAATGGCTACAGTCATTAATTATATTTTTTTTAAATTGAATTGTATATTTCAACATAGTTGAATAGAACGCTTTCTCACAAATACAATGATATAATAAGGGTTGATGGGTCTATCTCTAACGCTAAGGGAGATATGATGGAAACTTTGTGAGTCCCACCCCCTGTTAACTTTATTATTTCTGTCTACAGGGTTAATCAAATTAAGATCTCGTAAACAGTAAGAGATAATAACATGTTGAAAATACGGCAAGGTTGCGGAATTTTATGCTGAGTAATATGACGAAATAAATCCGCGATATTTTGTTTCGTTTTCGAAATTTATGAAAAAATTTTAGTTTTTGTTTTTCTTTGATAATTCGGTTATGAAGAGACAAATAAAAAAAAAATAAAGGCACATCTTCGCAGTACATTTTTCTCCCCTATCCGTAGGTGATCACCAATTTTCTGTACGACGTTTCGTTGCTTAGAATCATCGCCAATTTAACTTTTTTTAATACACAGCTGAATATTTATCTTTTTTTATTTCTTCTCATCTCCAAAACATAATGACATGATTTTTTTTTATTTTCTAACATTTTGTCTCGAAATCCATTTTCTATAAAAAAAATTTAAAATACGGACCTGTTTTATTTATTTTTTATAAAATATATGAAAGGTACACAAGAAAAATAACCTACTTCACAAAATATTACAAATGGTATTTATTCCAGCCTGTCACAATTTAGTGTATGTTATCTTTCATCGTTTCGCACGTTACGAAAAAACAACATCAGTAACATGAGGTGCGTTCTTTCTAACTGAGATCTCAGTTAATCTAAGTAGTTTTGCGGTTACGGAGACTACATCAAACGAAATTATACTTTTATTTATGCAGTGTAACCATAAAACAACTTAGATAAGTTGAGATCTCAGAAAGAACCTATCATCACTACACGCGGAACAAAATCAAATACTAGAAATAACAAAAATGAGCATAAATAAAATAGCAATAACGTAATAAGGACAGTGACGATGAGCCTTTGTCCAAATATCTTAAAATTGCAACTTAATATTACTTTCTTTGTATTATCACAAATATAATTCTGTGGTAGGTATTAGCGATCTCAATTATTTCCTTATTGAGAACTTTTCTTGTAGGTATTAAGTCAGAAGAAAGAACAAAGCAATATTTTACATGTACCGACGTTTCAGATTTTATTAAGTCATCTTTAGAACGTAAAAAAATTAGATTTGCTTAGAAGATACAATTTTAGATACAACTTACAGAAAATTACAATACGATAGTAATACAAGAGATTTAAATTCATGTGGTATTCATTTTATGAAAGAAAGAAAAATGAAAATAATAAAAACACCACGAATTTAAATCTCTTGTTATTGCTATTTTCATTTGAACGGTTCTTTGCAGTTGACAAAAAACTGATTTATAATGATCTAAAGATGGCTCTGTATAACCCGAGACATCGGCAAATGTAAAACGAAATTTTTATTCCTTTATCTTCAGACCTAAAACTATCAAAGAAATTCTCATTAAAACAAATTAAATACCGCATTATCCTTTTTCTTATTATTGTATTTTTGTATCCTGTCAGAATTACCTGTTTTTTTTGTATAATAAAACATGTTAATAGAAGCAAAAGCATGTCGAATTATTCCCACATTACCATTACACTCTACATAAAAATAATATTTTGAAAGAGGTCCATTAAACCGACATACTACGTTTTCAATTTTTTTTTTTAATTAGAATCCACTATAGGAATCTACTAGTGGTGTGAATTGCTAGGAAATATACTTACTCCATTAGCACAGTGATACCGACTTTATTCTAGTATTTTCTCCTGTTTTTGTCAACCATTTCAAACTAGGAGATAAGCTTACACTTTTCTTTTTTTTATGTATATATATATATATATATATATATATATATATATATATATATATATATATATATATATATATATATATATATATATATATATATATATATATATATATATATATATATATATATATATATATATATATATATATATATATATATATATATATATATATATATATATATATACTATCCTAATTAACCTTGATGTATAAATTTTACTTTTTTTTGTCATTTTCGTTCTTTTAATACTATTTGGTTTTCTAGTTTTTTTTTATTTGATTTTTTTAACCTTGTTTTTCTTTTTTTGATGTTTTTTTTACCTTAATGGATGTTCTTTAATTTGTAGCAGTTTTTTTTGGGAGGTCACGGGGACACTATTTTGACTAGGAGTCTGTCTAGTCTTATTCACATACAAGAAAGACCTCGGAATGTTTTGGTTTACACTGGTAATAACAAGAGGAGGGTTAAAAATTAGATTGTACAACAATTGGAATATATTTTATAATTTTAGTCCAAGATTTCTTATGTGCCCGCGCCAATATCGATTTGGATTGATGTCAGTCTCGGATGCTAGAGCCAGGCAGGACTATTGCCTTTTTACCCTAGTCATCGCTGTAGACCTGGACCGACCTTGTGCAGGGCGGGTTAGCTTACTTTACGAACGGCCCCACTCAAAAATGTAAGCGGTGCCAAAGATTTCGGCCAACCTCCCTGGGTCCTGGCTGATGAACCCTGCTGGCTAGAGCCTCTTCTGGCGCTCTTCTGACTTCGTCTTCTTTCCTCGCCAGCTTGTCACCCCCGGGGGTAGTCGTTGGTCTGTCAGGAACTGTGTGGATATTCTGTGACTTGAGATTGACTGCCAGTACACAAAGTGTCAATTGTCATCTGGATCATGGGACATGGTGAGGATGAACTATGTAGCTCTAGGAGGTGAAGGCCTAAGTGCTTTCTTAGCACTTTCGTTCTTCACGGAGCCAGGGGGACAACGGGCACTGGTCGGTTCACTGACCGGTGCCCGCAAGGTTTGTGGGAAGGTGGTTGGTTGCATCATGTCTCTTCTGTGGGTTGGTCCATCTGTAAGGAAATGATTAGTTATACTCACCCGTTGTCCAGTATCTGTACCTTCGGCCTCTTGTGCCTCGGAGCGTCGGCCGGATCATAATTGGTGGCCTCCCTGATCAGCGGGTTCCTATGCTCCTCGGCTAAGGTGTGCAGTTTCTTCGCTCTATCCCGGATGATTTCGGTGACTGGTGTGTACTCCAGGTCCCTGAAGATGTCAGCGTTTCTAACGTACCATGGTGCACCCACCGCTGTCCTGATGGCCACGTTTTCCACGGCTTGGATCTTCTTCAGGTAGGTCTTCGCTTGGTATTCCCATGATACGGAGGCGTAGGTCAGCTGTGGTCTGATGAGTGCTTTGACTAGCAGAAGCTTGTTCCTCAGATTGAGTCTGCTCTGGTTCCCTACCATTGGGTAGATGAGAGCTCTCGTCCGCTTGGCCTTTACCACGATGGCTTCGGTGTTCTGTCTCCATGTCAGGCCTTTGTCCATGATTACGCCAAGGTACTTGACGGAATCGTGCCATTGGATGTCTTCGTCGAACATGGAAACGTGTCTTGTGGGGGTTTCCTTGCGTCCTTTCCTGAAGAGAATCGTCTGGCTTTTCTCCGCGTTGACTGCGACTTTCCATTTGATGCACCATTCTTCCAGAAGAGAGGCTGCCTCTTGAAGTCTTCTGGTGGCTGTTCTCGCACTCCAGGATCTGGTAGTGAGAGCCGTGTCGTCCGCGTAGAGTGCCATGGCGGTGCCTTCGGTCCTTGGGAGGTCAGAGGTGAAGATAGCGAACAGGTGGGGTGATAGCACAGAGTCTTGGGGGACTCCAGCTTCCATCGGTCGATACGTGGACACGCTATCCCTGATCTTCATTCGCATCTGTTTCCCGTGCAGGTATGATCTAACTAGTTTGACGAGTGCAATGGGATAACCCATCATTTTAGCTAGTAGACCATCGTGCCAGACTCTGTCGAAAGCCTTCGCAACGTCGAGGAGTAGTGCTGCCATGACCTGTCTTTGGTTGAAACCTTTGGTGACTTCTTCGGTGATCCTGAGCTTATGTGGTCACACAGTAATTTATATACTACTATATTCCTAGAACCCAATAACTGTGGTAAGTTGAATGGAGAGCATATTTCTAATTTGTATATTTTTTCTACAAATTCTCTAATTTTCCCCAAATTTAGTTCATAATTATTCACCCAGCACACCACAGTCACAGTGAGGGCTATCTTTATATTTGATTTTGTGCAAGTATGTCGGAACCAATACGTGATTAAATCTTAATCAACATGTATTTTTATTTCATTCCTATTGAATTTACAATTTTTGAACCATGGCTTTTTGGGTACTGTTGGTTGAATATTTTTGTAATATGTTGCTTTTTTTCTTGACAGTAGGAATTTTCCCATTCTTTTAATATATTTTTTTTTATAACGGGAAATATTTCCTCATGAGGATAGAGGTATTCTTCAAAACTTCATTTGTTACGGCTTCTTTAGCTATTCTATCGACTTTTTCGTTGTTGTCAATATTGCAGTGTCCTTTTACCCTTACTAACTTAACACTTTTTTCAGCACCTTGTAGATTTTTCATTAACTTAATAACGCTGTTCAGTAAATAGTTAATATTTATCTTAGAATTTAAGTTTTTAATTTTTTCTAAACTGCTTTTGCTGTCAGATATTCTTAATATATTGTTACGCCACTGGACTGTGTAGACTGGTTAGATGAGACTGGAATTGTATGAGAATGGCCGGGAATATTCTGGAGTGCTCTAGTCGGGGTGAATGGATGTATAAATAAGACGCACGGTGGGCCGAGACTTAATCTTAAGTTGAACGTGAACGAGTAAAGAAGAAATGAGAAAGACACTTATAAGTGTTCAGTTGTGATTATAGTTAAGACATTAATTAATCTATTGTTATTAATTGTTAATTAGTAAATAAAGTAGTGAATAAGTGTTACCTGGACTTTCAATCAACGAATCTACGAGGATAGGTGTTTGTGTGGATAGCAAACACGTAACAATATCTTGTTCTTTTAGAGTTAGGCTGTATTGTAACGCTTCTATTATATCAATCAATTCTGCAGAAAAAATACTAAAGTTATGATTTAATTTAATTTTTTTATGATAGTTATTTTGTGGATCTAGTATTGCACATCCAGTGTTTGTATCGTCTTTGGAGCCATCCGTATATAAACAATAAGGTTTTGAAAATAATTGCCGTATGTCATTTTTAAATAATGTATTTCTTAGGTTAGTAGGGTATATAATATAAGAATATAATTGAAATGGTGATACTAATTAGTAGGTTATTTATTTCGATTTATTTTGTTTTTACTAATATGGTCTCTGTATGGTAAAGTTTCCTTATATGATTCTACTAATAGTATGGTTTTCTTTTTTGTCCAATATTTGTTTGTTAAGTTCAAAATGAATAGGTTGTAGATATTTTGTATTAAATTGCTGTTTTTTGAATGCATTTTTAATATGAATTTCGCGCAAAAATTTTTTCTTCTAATATCTATTGAGGGTTCTCCACATTCGACAAGCAAATTATTTATTGATGTAATTCTTAGTGCTCCTATACATAATCGTAAACATTTATTTTGTATTATGTTTATTTTCTTTAGATGACAATATGCTGCTTGATCATGTAATATTGCTCCATAGTCTATAATTGATCTGATATATGCTTTATATATTATCAAACATTTCGCTATCTGCATCCCAGCTAGTATGTGATACCATTCTTAGAACATTTAGCCCTCTATCCACTTTAGCTACAACGTGTTCTATATGCTTTTTCCACAGTAATTTTCTATCTAAAACAATTCCCAAATATTTCACTGAGTCCTGGTTTGGGAACGTTGTTTCGTCAATTACAATATTTGTTCTTTTTCTCGTAAAAGTACATATTTGTGTTTTTCTTCTGGAGATTGTTAATCCATTTTTGTTAGTCCAGTTTTTTACTTCTATAAATAACTTCTCTATTTTTTGTATTGCTTTACTTAGATCCAAATCATCTACATAGATGCATATGTCATCAGCGAATTGCAGTATTTTGCTGCTGGTTACTAAATTTTCAAGGTCTGAGGTATATATGATTTATAGAGTTGGGCTTAATGTGCCTCCTTGCGGTAATCCTATACTTGTTGTCTTCGGTCCTATAATTTTTTCATTACGCTTTAAATACAGTGTTCTATTTTCGTAAAGTTTAACTATTTTCTTAGAAAAGTAGGAGGTAATCCTATAGAACACATTTTTTCGAATAATAATTTTAATGACACATTGTCGTAAGCACCTTTTATATCGATAAATGATGCTACCTTGAGTGAGAAAACGACGTATTTATATTTGTTACCAGCTATGCCACGTTTTCTATAACGGAATTGTTTTTTTCTGAATTCAAATTGTGTAGGCGATATTTTTTTATTATTCTCCAGCCAAGTTTCGAGTCTATTCTTTATGTCGTTCATAAGTTTTTAAAATGCATGAAGCTAGAGAAATTCCTCTATAGGACGTGGATAAAACTGGATTTTTTTGGGGTTTTAATATTGGAATTATTAAATATTCTTTCCATTCCCCTGGTAGATTATCATAGATCCATATCTCGTTTAAAATGTTGAGCAGAACTGTTTTTGATCTATGGGTGATTTGAAAGCATTACATAGTGAATGTTATCTGATCCAGGAGATGTATTATTATTATTTTTTAAACCAAATTCCAGTTCTTTCAGGGAGAATTTATTTAATAAATATTGTCCCCAATATTAGGGTAATTTTTTTTCATTCGCCCAATATGGTGTTAGTTTTTGAAAAAATTCTTCTATCCATACTTCTTGATTTATTGGTAATCGGGGTTCCTGGTAACAATTTTTTAATTTTTTTATATGTGACCATATGTCTGAGATTGGAGTATCTTTGTTTAATTGGTTACAGAAATTCTTCCAGGATGTTCGTTTACTTTGTAAAATGACCCTTTTACAAATAGCCGCCATCTTTTGGTAAATAAAAAAAATTTTCCGAGCTAGATTGTTTTTTATAATTGTCGTATGCTTTTTTTTGATTGGATATTGCTTGGTCACAGTCTTGGTTTCACCATACTTTAGTAAATTTTTTATTGGTTCCAATTTTCTTCTCTGGTATGGCTAATTGTAAGTAATTAACTTCATTGATATTTATTATAAAATTTGTATAAGTAACGTTTTGCTTTAGTCTACACATTTGGTCTGAGCCACCTCCCAATTAAAAATGTGAGAAATGTTCGATGAACATATAGTTGTCAACTGCTGATTTATGTTGGCTTTGAGGCCTCCTAATCATTGTCTCCGCGCCGTTATTGAGAATAGTCAAACCACAATCCTCTATCGACATTAGTAATTCATTTCTGCTACTACTAGAGTAACCACATCCCCAAGCCACGTTGTGTATGTTAAAATCCCCTCCCACAATAAAAAGGTTTGCATAAGCTTTGGAAAATTTTTTTCCATTCATTTGAGCCTATTTTTAAATTTGGTTTAACCGATACAGAATACAAGTTAATTATTTGTTCGATATCAAAATATATACTTGACGCCACACACATAACATTTTCGATATTGTAATAATTGCTTATCAAATAAGTTGAGAGGTTTGATTTTGTTAGAATAGCCACGCCGGCATGTCTTTCTTGCCTGAATATTGAATACCCTGAAATTTTAATTTTTTTTGTTTCTTTTAGCCATATTTCACTTATCAAAGCTACATTGATTTGGTTATCAAATACAAATTTTTCTAAGCAAGTTTTTTTTTGGAATCAGTGACCTACAGTTCCACTGCATTATTTTTAAATTATACATTGATCTTGTAAGGTTTTTAAGATATTCTGTAATATATTTTTGATTAAACTATCGTCCGAAATATTGAAATTTTGAATTATCGCTTTAATTGATTTTGATATTGTTTCTGTAAGGTTTTTACTTCCGTTACCTGTTTTTATGTTATGATATTGTGGGTGGTAATTATTTGTAATAGGTTGTGAGGAAAATTGATTGGGGGCAATTAATTTCTTGTGTGCTTCTAGAAGTATTGCTTGTAGTCATGTTTATATCTGATCTTTTTCTTTTTGTGGGTTGTATATATCGGTTAAATTTGTTTTCGGGGTAATTGTTTGATTGCTGGTTTACACATTTAATGACTTGACTTGATGCATTGGGCTGTACTAAATTTAAATTTGGTTGTAATGCTTGTGCATGACTATTTTTGTATTTTAGAATTGCATCTTTATATGGTAAATTTTCCGTATCCATTATGTTTTTTATATACTTCTGTTTTCCAAATTCTGGACAAATATTTCGATTAGTTGCCAAATGTTCTCCCTTGCGTAATATACAGTGAGGAGTTTCCTCGGATTCACAGTTACTACTTTCATGGTTCTCACCACAGTGGCTGCATCTTTCCACGCCCCTACATTGTGTAGGTACTCAGATGTCCGTATCTAAGGCATTGCATTAGTCGCTGTACGTATGGTTCAACGTTGAAAACTATTTTTTCAATTACGACTTGAGTTGGTAATATCTGGCCTTTGAAACTAACTAATATGATTTATCTAGGTATATAAGTTGGTGCATTATCTTGCATGATTTTTTTAATCTTTTAACCTGTAGTATTTCAAAACTGTTAAGAAACATTGGCTTTATCATTTGTACTAATTCATCTTCAAAGAAGTCTCTATCAACGCCTTTTTATAATACCTAACCTACGTTTTAAAAATTGCGGTATAAATACGCTATATTCTTTTTCTAAAAGAGGTGTTGAATTTATTAGTTTATTTGCACTTTCTGCTGTAGATAATTCCACTTTGATTCCATTGATGCCAATGGGTGAATTTCTAATAATATTGTCACGTGTTTGCTGTCCACACAAACACCTCTACTCGTAGATTCGTTGATTGAAAGTCCAGGTAACACTTACTCACTGCTTTATTTACTAATTAACAATTAATAACAATAGATTAATTAATGTCTTAACTATAATCACAACTGAACACTTATAAGTCTCTTTCTTATTTCTTCTTTACTCGTTCACGTTCGACTTAAGATTAAGACTCGGCCCACCGTGTGTCTTATTTATACATCCGTTCACACAATCTAGGGCATTCCAGAATATTCCCGGCCGTTCGTGTACAATTCCAGCCTAATCTAACCAGTCTGCACAGTCCAGTGGCGTAACACTGCCCCCTCCTTAAGCCTGAACGTCCCGATCAGGCAATTCATTGTTCCCTGCATACTTGGCTAGTCTCTCAATATGCACCACCTTCATCTTGGATTTTGGACTTTGCTGAATTCTATATACCAGTCGTTTAATCTGGTGACAACAGTGTAAGGACCTTCCCAGGGCGGGTGAAGCTTCGGGGACCTGCCTTTCTTTCGTTGTGGGTTATATAGCCAAACCAAATCTCCAGCCTGGAACCCTCCTGAATTCGCCTTAAGATCATAACGAGCCTTCATGCGGTCACTTGCTATGGCAATTCGGTCTCGTACCAGCTCATGAATGTTCCTTAGCCGTTCACCAACTTCATCGGCGTAGTCATTTATGGAAAGTCGCTCCTCATCTGGTGTGCCAACCACCAAATCACATGGCAGTCTAATTTCACGTCCAAACATCACGCGAGCCGGCGTCTGTTTTGTTGTTTCATGAATGGAGGCCCTGTAGGCCATAAGGAAAAGAGGTAAGTGACGGTCCCAATCTCTCTGATGTTTCTCAACCACTTTGGATAGGTGCTCCTCCATGGTTTTATTATATTTCTCCACCATTCCGTCTGATTGTGGATGTAGGGCTGTTGTTCTTGTCTTATGAATTCCCAGTAAGCGACACATCTTCTGAAATATCCCTGATTCAAAGTTTCTTCCTTGATCCGAATGCAATTCTAGGAGCACGCCAAATCGACATACTAGATTATCCACCAGAGCTTGAGCGACAGTGGCTGCTTCTTGGTTGGGTATGGCATAAGCTTCAGGCCACTTACTGAAATAATCCATGGCAACTAAGATGTATTTGTTTTCATCATCCGTCACGGGGAATGGACCAGCTACGTCGATCGCAATTCGCTCAAAAGGAGCCCCTACGTTATATTGTTTCATTTGTCCCTTACTTCTTGTCCGTGGCCCCTTACTTGCCGCACAAACTTCACATTTGCGGCACCAAGCCTCCACATCTTGGCGGCTGTTCACCCAGTAGAATCGTTCGCGTACTTTAGTGAGAGTTTTGTTGATGCCAAAATGTCCGCCAGATGTTCCATTATGCACTTCCTGGAGCACTTTTGGTACGCGGCACCTGGGAATTACCAATCTCAAAGAAATTTCCTTCCCATTTGGACTTTCCCAAGCTCTTTTCAAGAGTCCGTCCTCTACTCTAAGGGAATCCCATTGTGCCCACAAAGCCTTCAGTCCCACTGCCTTGTCTGAAATGTCGTTCCAGCCTGGTCGGGCTCCTCTTTCTTTCCATTCCAGAATAGGACCAGTTTCTTGATCTTTTAACTGCTCTTCTCTTAATGTCTCTCTTGTCCAATCGTCAGGAACATCAATTTTAATGGTGTTTACAATTATTATCCCTTGTTGTTTTTCTACCCGGTGGCAGTGGTTGCAGTCTTCCCGACAGGGTCTTCTGGAGAGAGCATCTGCATTTCTATGGGATTTTCCAGGATGATGTTCGATTTTAAAATCGTACTGCTGCAGTTTTTCTATCCAACGAGCTAGTTGGCCTTCTCGAGTCTTCAATTGTAATAACCACTTTAATGCAGCATGGTCGGTCCGAACTTTAAAATGTTGTCCATATAGGTATTTGTGAAAATGGTCTATGGACTTGACAATGGCCAATAGTTCCTTCCGTGTCACACAATAGTTACGTTCTGGCTTCGACAACGTCTTGCTGAAGTACTCAATTACTTTTTCCTGTTCATTTTGAATTTGGGAAAGAACACATCCAAGTCCAGAATTACTGGCATCTGTGTCTAATACGTAGAGGCCTTTCCGTTCTGGGTATGAAAGAACCGGACTCGAACACAGTGCTGATTTTAGTGTTCTGAATGATGTTTCGCACTCTTGTGTCCATTGGTACTGAACCTTCTCTTCTGTAAGCCGGTGTAGTGGTTTCGCAATATCAGCAAATCGTTCCACAAATCGTCTGTAATAAGTGCATAGACCAAGGAAGCTTCGTACTTCGTGAACATTTGAGGGCCTCGGCCAATCTCGTACTGAGGAAATCTTGTCTGGGTCTGTTCTTATCCCCTCCGAAGACACGACATGTCCTAGGAATTTTACCTCTTTCTGGAACATTAGGCACTTTTTGGGATTCAATTTCAGGTGTGCATTTTTAATTCTTCCAAACACTTCTTGAAGGTTCTTCAAATGCTCCTTAAAATCCCGTCCCATAACCATCACATCATCAAGATAAACTAGACATGTCTTCCAAGTTAGTCCTCGTAGTACCAGTTCCATCAGTCTTTCAAAAGTCGCTGGCGCATTGCACAGGCCGAAAGGCATCACAGTGAATTGATAAAGGCCACTTCCTGTCGAAAAGGCTGTCTTGTCTTTATCATCTGGATGAAGTCCCACTTGCCAATATCCACTTCGAAGATCTAGAGTGGAAAACCACTGTGAACCTGCCAGCGTACTTAGTGTGTCATCAATTCGGGGTAACGGATAGCTGTCTTTTCTAGTGACGTCATTCAGCTTTCTGTAGTCGACACAGAATCTTAAAGTTCCATCTTTCTTAGCAACCAAAACTACTGGCGACGACCAAGGACTGGTTGATTCCTCAATAACTCCGTCTTTAAGCATCTTCTGTAACATTGCGGAAGCCTCTTCTTGTTTTGCTAATGGGAGCCTCCTAGGTGGTTGACGAATAGGAGCTGATTCACCAGTATTTATCCGATGTTGCACTATGTTGGTCTTTGTAAGAGCTTCCGTGTCCTTTGCAAATACTGTACTTTCCTTCTTCAAGAATTTTAAAGCTTCTCTATGTTCATCTGCAGTTAAATGTACTAACTGGGCATTTAACATCCTTACAACTTCTTGGTCCATATCTGTAGACGAAGCTCCAATGATCTGTTCTTCACATTTCGCAATCCATGTGACTGGTTCGTAGGTGCCAATTGCTTCGCCTTCTTTGAACGTCACTGAGTGTGAATTTAGGTTAACCACTCTAATCGGTATCTTGTCTGTAGTCTGTGTTAAAGTCCTTGCCAGGATCACATTGTCTGTCATTTTAATTGAGTCATCCTTCTCAACGAGGCCAAAGCGGTATCCCACAGAATTTTCCTCCAGGACGGCCTCAATTACTTTCTCTGTTCGTGCAGGAATTTTTACTTCCCTCGAAGTTAGTAGCCTGATATTATGGAATTTTTCATCTGCCGTTGAAAGAATAATTTCTTCATTTCCAATCCTGAGAACTCGTTCTCCAACGTCAAGTACAAATCCATATTTTTCCATAACGTCTAATCCTAAAATGAAGTCATCTGTAATGTCAGCTACGATAACTTGGTGTTTAAAACATAAGCGGCCAATCTGCAGTTCCATGTCGACTTCCCCATGGACCGCCGCCCTATCTCCCGTAGCTGTCCGGATGACTAATCTATTCTGTCCTTTATTTACTTTGAAACCCGTTATGAATCCTGCCCGTACTATTGATGACGTAGCTCCTGTGTCGATTGTGAACACACATTTCTTCTTATTTACATAACCCTCCAACAACAGACTACTTTGAACTCTCCGAAGTTGGGAAACTTTTATTTCTCGGAGGTCACAACATTTCTTGGCCAGCGCAGCCCCCAAATTGCCAGCCATCTTTAGTTTTCCTGTAGCTCCTCAACCACAGCAGCATTTACCCTTTCTGGGCTGCGTTGACGACAGTTCCTCTTGATATGGCCCACTTTGCCACACCTGTAACAACGGATGCCTCCATTCGGCCTCCCACTATTTTGTTGTTGGTCTTGTCTCTGCAGGGAGTTCGATTTTGTCAGTAGTTGGGTGATCATCTTGTGTAGATCAGATATCAGATTTCCTGTTCTGTTGTCTGGCTTGTCTTCCTCAACACTCACAGCTCGTACTCTCTGATTTGATTGTGTGGTATCCTTATAGGCAGCCTCAATCTCCAGCGCATGTACTAAAGCCTCACTACTAAGCTTATGCCTGGCCAACTTAAGAATTCGCCTAACTTCCTGGTCCCTTACTCCATCAATAAATGTACTAACTGCTAACTGTTGTTGAAATTCAATTGGTGCATCAGGATAGGCTAGATGGGCTAATCTTTCTACCGCAGCTTCGAACTCCTGGAGGCTTTCTCCACCTCGTTGTCTGCGTGATTTGAGCTGAGCCTGATATACTTGGGCGAGATGTTGGTCGCCATATCTTAGTTCTAATGCTGCCTCTAAAATGCTAAAGTTTTGTTGCTGTGCGGCAGGAATTGTTTGAAGCAGGTCTAATGCTTGGCCCCTTAGTGCTAATACCAATGCTGTTGCTTTTTCCTCATCGTTCCAGTTATTTGAACGTGCAGCTGCCTCAAATTGTCTCTTAGAAGTTGACCATGAACTTTGACCGTCGAAGGAAGGTGGCTGTAACCTAGCACCAGACGACAGTACCAATTGGCCACCCCTTTCCCTTAATTGTTGCTTGAGCCGGGCTACTTCTCCTTCAACAACACTGACTTTTACCTCAACTTGACCGACTTTTTCTTTAACTTGACTGACTTGTTCTTCCACTTCACCGACTTTTTCTATAACATCGACTTTAAATTTTTCAGTGAGAGAGAAAATGGCTGCCTGCTGTTCCTCTAGGCTTCTTTTTTATATCTTCTTTTTCCTCCAATCGTCTTATTTCCAGGCCCTCCATCATTTTTCTTAAATCTTCTTTTTCTTCCTGGCGTCTTCTGTCGTGTTCTTCTTTTTCTTCTTGTCGTCTTGTTTCTTGTTCTTCCTTTTCTTTCTGTCTTTCTCTCTTGTTCTTCTTTTTCTTCTTGTCGTCTTCTCACTTGTTCTTCTTTGTCTTCCTGTCGTCTTCTTTCTTGATCTTCCATAATTTTTCTCTGTTCTTGCATTTGTTGCACCAATGCCGCAAGTAAGTCTTGTGTTTGTTTCTCCGCCATGCTTCTTGTTGTTGGCATTAACTCACGACACGTAAATCAGTTCAAAATAAAGTTTATTACACTATAAAATCCGTAAAATGTTGATATCACGTCTATTTTAATAATGGAATGTTCCAGAAAAAATCTCTAAACGGCACTAGAAAGTCTTATTTAGAGTCTATACCTCTTTTGTGTTGACAAAATTCACTTATCGCCACTAATTGTCCAATGGAATGTTCGAGAATTTTCACGAAAAATCACTAATAAGTCTTGTTTTGAGTCTATAACACGTTTCCGTTAACATAGTTTACGTATCTTCTGTGGTTTTCCAAATCGAATGTTCTGGAATTGTCACTAAAAGTCACTTGTAGTCTTGTTTTTAAGTCTATAACACGTTCCCGTCGACACAATTCACGTATCTCCTGTAGTTTCCAAATAGAATGTTCTAGAATTTTCCCGAAATTGCACTAATAGTCCTTTTTCTCAGTCCACGACACGTTATAACTAGCGGCACTCGCGTATTTGCAGCTATTTCTAAATCGAATGTTCTAGAACTTCTCGAAAATCCACTTTAAAGTCACTATTCAGTCCAGAAATAGTCCTCCAAACACTGTCCAGTAGCTTAATTCTCCGTGTTACCACTAATTTCTGAGAAGAACACTGTAGAACCTTTTCGAATATTCCAGAAATTTCTCTTCCCACTTCTGACACCAAATTGTCACGTGTTTGCTGTCCACACAAACACCTCTACTCGTAGATTCGTTGATTGAAAGTCCAGGTAACACTCACTACTTTATTTACTAATTAACAATTAATAACAATAGATTAATTAATGTCTTAACTATAATCACAACTGAACACTTATAAGTCTCTTTCTTATTTCTTCTTTACTCGTTCACGTTCGACTTAAGATTAAGACTCGGCCCACCGTGTGTCTTATTTATACATCCGTTCACACAATCTAGGGCATTCCAGAATATTCCCGGCCGTTCGTGTACAATTCCAGCCTAATCTAACCAGTCTGCACAGTCCAGTGGCGTAACAATATTATGTTCTATTTCTGGTACCGAATTTATTATTAGTTTTGCTGTCGATATTCTATGCCATTTTCCTTTATTTCCGTTATCGTTTTGAACATAAACTACGTACGGCCCTGGATCGCTGTTAGAATAAAACACTGGGGTTCTTGTGGATAAACTTTTTGCTTTAGATAAATCTGTTTCGTTTTTTTTGGGAAGAGTTATTTACGTTTAATTTACTGCTTACATTGTTATCCAATTTGGTTATTGAAATATCTTTTGAATTACTGTTATACTTGCTTATATCTGTGTAACTACAACTAGGACCACTTATCTCATTTCCATCGCTTTGTTTTTTTTCCTTATTTGCTATTTTTTTTGTAACCTTACTCGCTATTCCTTTTTCTACTGGTAATATTTCCATTTCCATGTCCTCGTTCAATATTGTGTCTCTTTCTTTACCACGATCAGGGGATTTATGTTTGCTCATTTTTAGATTTCACTAGGAAGTTATAGATTTACACTTTATCGCACTGTCACACGTCAATTTAGTATGATAGATGGATAAAGACTCGTACGTTTTAAATTTAAAATTTGTAATTTCTTGAGGTTTACTTTTTGGGACTTAAGTTATTTTCTCCTGTACCCATAATATGTGTAATTGAATAAGTTTAAGACCTTTCGTAAATCTTCAGTGATTGCCTAAATTACTAACTTGCCATGCTGCCAAATTGCTTGATTTTTTTTATGAAAAGTGTATAATGAATAATGATAATTCAAAAAAATATAAATAATTAAAATCAGTAATTAAGAAAATAATTATAACAAATTCAAAAATGTTGCCTTCCCTTCGATGCATAAGTTAATGCGACGGTTATTATGAACTTCACGTCGGCCTATTTCCACTATCAGAGCCAATCACCGTCGCTAGTAGACGAGCTACCACCAACCTGGAAATTTTGCCGAACCTCTCCTCTATTAGTAGGAATTTTTTACTTGCCTAACATCAGATAGACAAGGGACCAACTGCTTTACATCCATTCCGAAGCATGGTATATCACCTACACAACCCTCGCCTAAGATTGCATAGCTTCTGCGTATATGCTGATGTACAAACCGCTTGAAGACGGGACGAGATCGTCGAGTTTCATTTGAGTTACCATCAAATTACTGATTGCCGATACGAATATGTTAAGGCAGATATACGCTCGCCCTTTCCTTTACCATTGCCACTATTTCGTAACAAGATACAGATCCATAGATAAGATGTTCATTCGAAATGAAAAATAAAATAACTAATGATTTAAATTTTTTATATTTTTTTTTGAATTATCATATTATTAAATACACACATTTCATAAAAAAATCTAGGTTTAGTATTCATACTAGTAATTCAGCAGCAGGGCAAGCTAGTAATTTAAGCAATCAGATTTAAGAAAGGTTGTAAATTTATTCTTATTCAAGTACACATATGTACATTCTATTAAAAATAAATAAGACTCAGGTTAGTATTTTAACATTGTTTATAGAAAAAAAAATATTTTGAATGACAAAATATTAGAAAATCAAAAAATTTCATGTCACTGTGTTTTGGAGGTGAAAAACTGTTAAATAAGAAAAATAAATATCCAGGTCCGTATTTAAAGAAAATAAATTGGTGATGGTTCTGAAACAACGACACTGAAAATTTGTGAGGAGAAAAAACATGTTATGGAGAAGTACTTTTACTTTTTTCATTCGCCTCTTCATAACCGAATTATTAAAGAAAAGCAAAAACTCAAATTTTCAATTTTTTTTTTCAGAAATCTCGAGAACAAAACAAAATACTGCGAATCTTTTTCCACCATATTACTCAGCCTAAAATTCTGCAGCTTTGCCCTCCCTAATGTAACCTTGTATGATTTTCAAAATGTTTTTAAAAAATCTTGTAACTTTTTTTATGAACTATTTTTGAATAGTTAGAAATAATAGTTAACGGGGGGTTGGACTCATAGAAAATGTCCTTCGTATCTCCTTTATTATTAGAGATAGATTCATCAAGCCTTATATCATTATGCTCGAGAGAAAGCGTTCTAATCAAATATGTAAGAATATACAATCAATCAATTCAATTAAAAAAAAAATAGAATTAATAACTGTAGCCATCTTGCGTGAGCTCTCATTGTTTTTCTGAGATGATTTTCAAAATCTACATAAAAAGCTCTATAACTTTTGTATTTACCATTTTTTTGTAATAATAAAAATAAGAAAATTAGGTGCACATTTTAATTTAAATGGCGTAGTAAACAGAAGATGTTTACAAAGACAATAAAGAGGTATGTTTTGATTTTGCTATTTTCTATAAAATAATACGACTTAGAACACGCGCGGTTAGAATTATCAAATTAGCATATTACGAATATTATCGTATAGGAGAGAATAGAACTATTAAGCTTTGCAAAAATACTTATTTAAATACTTGCCCCGATCTCGAGGACGTTCAGAATATTGAAATAGTTGTTATCGTTCACTTCGTACGGTTTAATAAATATTTGCAAAAAGTGAAGAAGTTTACAAAACCTCTTGTGTGAGCATGTTGGACAACAAATTAAAGGAACAGAATAACTTGACTATCATTGAAGATAAACCAGAAGTTTGGAAAGTTGAACCTTCTACAACTGCAAAAAATTGCAGAAATTTTATTAGGGATATTGTTGATAACTTGGATCTCAAACCAAATCCTGAAAAACCAGTGATTGCTCTGTCATTAGGTTTGTTTTTTTATTTATTTTTACTTCACTTTGTATGAATTCATAATTGTTATTATTGGTAATATTTAAATCTTTAACACGTATCGAACATTTTCTGCAAATAAACCAAAAGTCGTATTTTCTTATTTTAATTTTGTTTATTTGGAATTATAATGGTAGAGTTTAACAATATTAATAGCTTTAAGAATAGTATTAAGGCACATATATTAATTAACAAATAAATCCTGATTTCAAAATAGAAAATAAATCTGGAATTAGTAATCTGCATCCGGTTCTTTGCCCTGTCAATTTGATTTTACTCTGATATATCAAAATTAATTTACTTACACGTACTTAATCGTTCTTTGTTTTTAGTAGAACAAAATTGGTTTCACACGTTTTCTACAAAATATTCTTATATTTATATAGCTGTAATTAAATGCATTTCTCCAACAAGTACCTATTATTTAAAAGAAACGAATTTATTTAATTTGACTCAGTAATTTTAGTGTTGATTATTAAATTCCATAATTTATCGAGCTCGGTAGCGTAGTGGGCTTAGAACATTAAGTGACAAAGTAGCTGGTTTACTGCCATTTTTCATTTTAACAAGTTTATTGAATTTTTATATTTTACAATACATGTCCTTATACTAGTATTTCTATTTCTTATGATTGTACATTAAATATATATTCTATTCGGGCGGGTGTTGCATTTCGCGATACGCGGTAGACACCGGCCCAGGCTGCTGTTATGGACTATTATACTTTGTGACATAGTTTTGATTTAGTTTTACTCTTTCCTGTTTAGCTGAATTCAATAAAATGAATATATTTTTTAGATAATTAACTGTGTTGTTTAGACTTATGTGAACTTGATTTTTTGGAGCAATACATGAAAAAATACAAAAAACCTGTTTTATTTTTTGTCTTTCTATGTGGTTTTTCATTTTAGTCAATTTTAGCATGGGATGGTAAGGGTGTGGGTAGCGGTAGCAGTGGCGTGCCGAGCCTTTTAGGGCAGAGAGGTCACAGCATTCTTGAGGAATCAAATCAAATCAAATTTTTAAAATTTGAACTCGGATGTATTAATAACATTCGCAACATGCCGGAAGCTTTTTCGAAATGTTTTGCTGACTCATTTGGTAATTCACCTGCGTTATTTTGGCAACTAGCATGAAAAATTAATCCTATCTCTAACCTAAAAGGTTAGAAATGTAATGAATTTTTAAGTTGACAACGTCTTATTTAATACGAATTACAAACGGACTAAGTGTTTATATGATTTTAGAAACCGAACTAACAGCGCAACCTCACATTTCTAGCATGAGCTTTAGTTTCGATCTATATATAGTTAGTCCGAACTAACCATTTACATGATCGAACTTATTAGTTCACTCACTCAGTTAGTTCGAACTAACGCATACATGTATAGATAAGTGATTATGATCAAGAAAAACTCAAGTTACTTCTGAGGTTGCTAATACATATAGCGAAACGTCGACTAAATTAATAAAGTAGTTTTCTGCTTTAATTGAGCTGGCTATTACGACAAGTTGTAATATTAATATATAGCAGGTCACTAAACATTCAAGAAAGAAATTATTTTCTATAATTATTGCTCATCCAATTTTCACGAACTGTTTTGCTTGGGGCGCTAGGGCGCCAAGGCTTGCGCTCCCTTTAGCCCCTACCCGGGATGCCACTGGACGGAAGGGGTGGGTTATTTTGTTGTAGCCTGTTATCTATCATTCGTGTGTTAGTTACGTTACCGTTGTTCGTTGTATAATGGCAGTCTTTCGTGTATGTATTTGTGTATATGTTGGATGTCGTCGTACCTTCTTAAGTGCGAGTCTCTAGTCAAGTTAAAAGTCTGTATGTGGGTTTTTAAAAATTTTGGTGATATTTCAAATATGTGTTGTTTTATTTACTCTACTCCTGATTGTCTGTGTAATAGTTTCTATGTTTACAATATATCTGTTAGCGTTTGTGAGTAGTCGTAGTAATTTGTTTTATGTAGTCTGCAGTCTTTTGTATTGCGTGTCGGATATGCGGGTATTAGTGGGTACAGTTTGCTCGGAACTCCGTATGTCTTATTGATGATGCTTGTTACATGTTGATTGAATGAAAGTCGTTTGTCCAATGTAAGCAAAAACTGAATGAGAGCACCATTTTCCAAAATAACGGCGCGAGCGCAACAGATTGAGTTCAGGACTTTTAGTATATTTGATAAATATACATCTTTGTTAAGTTTCAAAACTTTACAGTTATTTCCGTCAAACATTCTATTTGACTGGACTCAACTGGAGTAAAATAGTTTACAACAAAACAGCTACAGACCTTAATTAATGTTCTTCAGTATGTCAATTATAATAAGTACTTAAGCTATCGTTCCGTCAAGATATCTCAACAATTTTAAATAACGCCCTTTTGCACATAACAATTTTTGGACCACTTTGTATAGTATCTATAAAATATAAGCTTTCAGTCTGTGTTTATTTATTATAATACCACCAACAACAAACCAAATCAGTACAATGCAAGTTATCACATACATCTTTTAATAGAAGTGAATTATAATTGCTATTAAATACATCTTAATTATTGAAATACAGGGTGATAAATTACTTTTGGCCTAAATTTTTTCTTGCCAGAACTACTTTACTATTTATCAGAATTTATTTAATATTTATACACTTAGGGGCCTTAGGGCCAATTTTTTCCATCTCCCATTAAATCTATTTGATAAATAACCCCAACAGCATAAAATATTGGACCAATGTTCAAATCATATAGGCCCGATATATGAATGACGGCCCAATATATGATATTTAAATATATTTATTTCTCGGAGGGCGCTGGATTATTCAACTATATACAAATTACCATTTATGGTGAAAAATTTTCGAGTATTTGCCCAACAAAAATACTAGTCAATAGAAGTAACAATAAACCTCACTGCGCAAGATGAAGACCCAATATAAATAGGTACCTATACGACTAACATAGGCAAATATCATTTTTGAACTTATGGTTATTTTCTATATTACTTCTGAGGTTTTATGTTTCAAATAAGTTTGAAATAAACTTTACATGATCAGATTTTTTGTTGTACCCTTATTGACTTTTTTACAAGCGATTAATTTTGTCAAAACAGGAAAATGAAAGGTAAAAAATTATAATTTGCGTAAGTTAATTTAAACTCAGTAGATATGTTTTCATATCTAAAATATAACTTTAAAAAAATTACCTTCAATTTGATATTTCAGGCATGACTGCAGATATATAGAGCAAAATTAAAACCACCAGCTTCCCTATATTTTTGTTGGCGTTTGTTTAAATGGCTAATCGATTTTCTAATTAGCGCGGGATTGTTTCTAAGTTCGTGACAATAATGGATGCGCTGAAGTAATTAATCTCTGCTCTTTATGGGGACACCGTAGACTGTAGTTTTGAGATATCCCCGTAGAAAATATTCTATGGGATTGAAATTTGGCGAACTAGCCTACCAAGCATGAGGTCCTCCACGTTCAATCCATCTGTTTGGATACTAATTACTAATTAGTAATTATTCAAGTGTCTTCTAACTCCAATACCAAAACGAGGAGAAACTCTATCATGGTGGAGGTATTGCCCTCTGATATGAACATCTTGCATTAAACCAGACAATATGTGTTCTAAGAAATCTAAATACACTTCTGCAGTTAACCTTTCTAGAAAGATATGGGCCGATCAGGTGGTTATTGTTATTAATCATACCACACCAAACATTCATTGAAAACTTGTGTTGAGAATGGGCCTCTCTTATGGCATGAGGGTTTTCTTCGGCCTAAATATGCGAATTTCTTAAATTAATTATAGCATCTAAATTAGGCTTTGTCTGTAAATAAATTTCGATATATTATGGGTCTGTGTTCATCAATAATCCATTGACAAAATATCAATCTATTAATATTGTCACCCAGTTCAACCGTTGCTAGAGGAACTCCTAATTCAGCACTTACCTGTCGAGTACTTACTTCAACATATTCTTGAACAATATTAAGATATTTTCTTGTTCTACTGTATCTTGAATAATACTCCGTTCCACTTTTGACGATGGAAACTGTCCTTGCTCTCTTGAGTAGTAAAACACAGACAAAAATGTCTGATGATTAGGTATCCTTTTGTTAAGACAACATGGTATTCTTACGTAGCTTATCTATTATTACCATCACAATATCCATAAACACTAATAATATTAACGAATTCTTTATTTGTAAAATTATTAGGCATGATTATTTGCAGATTAAATCAACAGTTACACCAATTCTAATGTTTATGACAATAAACTTTAGAAATGTCAACCTATCTATGCCTACTATAATTGAAGACCCGAGTGCAAAAACCAGCTCCACTCTTGGTCTAAAATGAGTTAAATGTGGGGCTAGCTTTTAAAGAATTCTCTGCATCGTTCAGTGCTAGAATGAAACAGATTAAAAGAAAAATGTGGCAGAGGTGACAATGTTTGGAGCTGCCTGAGTATCCATTCAGTGCAAGAAACAGACAACTCTATCGCTACAGTGTACCTTGATTTTTATGATAATCTGGTAGCAAAACAAAATTGGGATGTAGATAATGATGCTACCTACTTCTGTTACATATGTTAGTGAATAAATTTTTGAGATAAACGATTTTATTTAATTTTTTTTGCGCCCAAAATTTTAAAATTTCGGTACAATAACTAGGCAGTTCCAACAATAAATGTTTTTTTTTTGATAACGATTGATCGTAGCGTATTAAGGTATAGTGAAAAAATTATAAAATAATTAATGCTACCGAAGAAACAACAAAAACGATTTCAGTAATAAAATTGAATGGTCTGTACAGTTTTTTACGATTTCTCAAAATTTTCTAAAAACGGAGTTACCTAGTTCTCACATTCAGGTCGTCAATTGTAATAAAAAGAAAACCTTTTAATAATTCTTATATTTACGTATCGGTACACTATAATTTCAGTAATCTTTAATTGGAATAAATAATTAAAAAAGTCTTGGAAGTTTTTAAAAAAAATTTTTGTTAAAATGTTTTAGACAAAATATATTTAAATTAGGAAAGTGGTACCCGTGTGAGTCCATAATACTAAAATTATTGGTGTGTAAATAACAGGTCTTTTTCTCACAAACTCTTTATTGATGTTACCGGTTTCGTGGTATTTACACTAAACGTATGAAGATGTGGTAATACGTTTAGTGTAAATACCAGGAAACTCGGTAGCATTAATAAAGAGTTTGTGAGAAAAAGAACCTGTTATTTACACACCAATAATTTTAATATATTTAAGCAAATAATAATGAGTTTCATTTTCTCATTTTGCCAATCAATCGCATTAGAAAAACTCTATTATTGTTTTAATAAATTAATATTAAAAACGGATTTAGATCCACCAATAGGAATTACGATCTGTAAAAATTAAATTGCACATGTCAATTACTTGTGGCTAACTCAAGTTATTGACATAGTTTATAATCTCTTTTCTTCTTAAAAAATAACTTTGATTTTGTTTGGATTGTTTGAATAATATCCTACAGGTAGGTAATTAAGAAAATTGTTAGCTTTATCGGTTTTCTGATTTAAAGCGATTTTGCATGATTAATGAAAGTACATAAAAGAATTAGTGTTTATATGGTTATATGAAAATGTATACAATGTAAACAAATCCACATGACAAAAACTTTGCATTTCTTATCAAAGTTCCTACAGACAGCACTGGAATCACTCGCCTATATCCGAACTCTACTAATAAGCTGCTCCCATTTTTCTTTTAATTTGGTATCCTTTGGAAAATTAAACATTTTACATCCACTTTTATTAGTATGATCACACTGGAGCAAATCATAAACCCATAACACTGACGTAGTTTTCCAGAAGGTACCAAAACACTATATGCTGCACTCGACGTGCGTTTCGCTAACCAAGTTGACATCATCTGGAGAAATTCGCGTCAAGTGCAATATATAGTGTTTTGGTATTTTGTGGAGAACTACGACAGTGTTATCTTCACATGAAAGGTTCCAACCCACTCTAGGCATAAACCCATAGTTCAAAATAAATACAAAAATGTCTTTTTAAATCAATGATACAACACTTGAACTTGATTATACGAAAGTTAGGTTATAGAAGGAGAGGTTTGAAATATTTCAAGCAATTTGACAGGATGACAAAGTTAGCAACAATACTAACTCTTGACTTTACCCCTATTGGAGAATATTTCATCCGTTTTTAATATCAATTAGTTATATTAATAATGAGAGTTTCTGTAACGCGTTATAACTGTATATATGTTGGTAAATTGTAACTGAAAGTTCCTAAAAATTTCGTACGAGAGAGAAATAAAATAATATTCTACGCGTGTTTAAGCGTCGAAAATGTCGTCTTTATAGATATATGTATTAAGAGTCAAGTTCCAGTGTGATTTATAGACAATCGGTGTGTCATGACAGTACTACGTTGGTTGCATAATTATGTGACGTTGCACTAAAAGATTCTATTACAGTTACACACATTTCCACGTGATATTTAAATCAATTAAAATATCACGTGACGATAACAATGTGCAAGATTTATATTTCAATATAAACATTTAAATAAATTTTGTACGGTCCGTAAATAAATTATAAGTTAGTACTTTTTTACAGCAGCTTGTGATTCTTGCAACAAGAAAATTATTACTCGTTTTCGAATATTTTTCAAATGTTGGAATAACATATTGATGGCCAATGTCTTTAAAGTTCTAAGGAACGTACTAAAAATTAATTTTAAATATGTAACTAGAACTAGTAGATTCTCAATTTTAGTAATATTGTGTACAATTTAGTTTTAGCAACATCACTAAAAAATAAAGTACCTATTAATAAAATATTTTACTTTAAGGTGATCCCACCATTTACGGTAATCTTACACCATCAGAAGAAACTATTCAAGCTATAGTAAGCATACTAGAAGAAGGTTCTTGCAACGGATATGCTCCCAGTGTAGGATATGAAAATGCTCGAGCTGCAGTTGCAGAATATCTTTCTCATGATGGCGTCAATATAAATACAAAGGACGTAATTTTATGTAGTGGATGTTCATCTTCATTGGAACACTGTATAACAGTTCTTGCAGATGGTGTTAAGAATCACAATATTCTTATACCAAGGCCTGGATTTCCAATATACAGAACATTAGCTGAGGCCATCGGAGTTTCAGTTAGGTATGTTAATTTTTTATAATTTGAATTTATTTATTAGAACTTAGTTAAAACCACAGATGAAAAATATTTTACTCCTTGTTAAAAGTGTACTTATTCCTCCAAAAATTAAGACGCGCTTTTCTAACTTCAGCAAATACAACCCTGAATAGTTTGGACACGAAAGGGAAATGTTGATGCATATTACTCAAAACAGTAACACAGATTGAAAGCGTACAAAACATAAATAATGCTTAAATTGTTCTTAAACTTGCCCTATTCATGATAACCAAAAACAATATCTACCATTTCATTTTAAATTATATGTGCAGAGCGGAGTTCGGGCAAGCAATCGAGTGCGGGAAAGACATTTTCCGCGTGACTAACTCACGCACATGATTATTTCTATGACCTTGTAAAAAATTAAAAACCAAAAATGATTATAATTAAATTTTTATTTCAACTAAACACAATAATATCAAAATTTTATTTAGTAATATTAATTATAAACGGGCAAGATTTGCTTATTATTGGTAAACTTATTATTAGTAATATCAATTGTAAACGAACAATTCGTGACATTTTGCAAATTTATGGATCAAAAAGTCATTTCCATTTCCAGTTGGGTTTACTAGCTATAACTAAGCACATTAATTTACTAGATGTAAAATATAAGATAATAATTTCGAAAATATTAAGTTTTCCGCACTGGTGTGGGCAAATTTTACTTGCCAACATCACTACGGGAAAATGCAACTTTCCGAAATAAAATGCGTGCTGGAAAGTGTTTGTTTAAGCACAGTCATAGAAAAAATATACATTTTTGTTTTGCCCGTAATTTCACATTTCATCTACTAAATTTACATACGATCATCAATAGAGACAGTTTAACAGCGAGTTAAAGATTTATATAGGCCACCTGATGAAAACACCACCTTAAGTCCAAATTTTCCTGAATGCATTTCTATAATAGGTACACTCAAAAATTTGATATACAAAATTATTATTTTTTTATAGATACTACAACTTAATACCAGAAAACAATTGGGAGGCTGATTTACACCATCTAGAGTCACAAATTGATCAAAATACTACTGCCATAGTATTAAATAATCCTTCGAATCCTTGTGGATCAGTTTTCAGCGAGGACCACCTACGAAATATTTTAGAAATAGCATACCGATACAAAATACCAATCATTGCCGATGAAATATACGAACGGCTGGTTTTCTCAGGAGAAAAATTCGTCTCTACAGCTTCGCTAAACTCTGGTGTGCCTATTTTAATTTGTGGAGGTTTGGCCAAAAGGTTTCTTGTGCCAGGCTGGAGACTTGGATGGATCGTAGTGTACGATGAAATCGGAGCTTTCGAAAATATACGGAACGCTCTCATTTGTTTAAGCCAAAGAACTATAGGAAGCAATACTTTAATACAGGGTGCTCTCCCTAGTATATTACAAAATACCCCACAAAGTTTTCACGATGAACTGATAAATACTTTGAGTAAACATGCTCAGCTTGCTTATGAAGGACTGCAAAATGCTAAAGGATTATCACCTTTCATGCCACAAGGTACTATGTATATGATAGTGGAAATTCAAATGCAAAAATTTCCTCTATTCCACAGTGGACTCGAATTTGCACAGAAAATGATGGAAGAGGAATCCGTATTTTGTTTACCTGGAGACGTAAGTTTATATCAGCAATAATTGCTACTAGTGTTAGAAACACACAGTAAATATGTTACAACATTTTTTTTTTAATACGGATATAGCTTGTCTAGTGAATGAATTAATTGAAAATTATCATGTACTCAAATATTATACATTATTATACAGGGTGAGTTATAAAGAATGGCCGATAGAGTAACTGGAGATTCTTTGACTAAAAATTATGAACATTTAGCAAAATTCAAAAACTACTTAAAGCATCAAGTTCAAAATCGGTAAAGGTAGATTTTTTGTAGTGAGAAATCATAATTTTGTATTAGTTTTAACTCAAATTATCCAAGGCGTCCAATACAATACACTAATTGAAAAAAATATAATCAATTTTTTTTTCAGAACAGCTGTACGGATGTTTTTATTTGAAATTATGATGTATTTATTAATTCTAAATAAAAAAAGTATAACACTGACGTAGTTTTCCACGAAACACCAAAACACCATATGCTGCACTTGACGTACGTTTCTCCAATCAAGTTGGCATCATCTGGAGATGTTTAGAACTAACTTTATGCTAACAATGTAACATATTTATACTCAAACTATTGTCACGATTCAGTGAACCGTGACCCACTAACCAATAAAGTGGGCTATTTAGGATTGGCCCTCTGTCACTATTCATACTATTTTTACACTTTGTGATTTCCAAGATTTCAAATGTATCCAGCTGTCTAGTATTTGTTACATTCCTAATTAATCTTAAATTGCTAATATCAATGGTTGTTCTAAAACACATATTGGGCAACACTAGACTTATCTGTTCCACCATATTTTTGATGGGTCATATGCTCTTTGAATTTCGTTTGATTTGATCGTCTAGATTGTCCAACATACTTTTGATTACAGTCCTTACAATTAATTTCGTATATCCCCAACTTTTCATTTGTTTCAGTTTTGTCTTTTGGATTGCCTAAAAGTTGTTGTCGTTTATTTCCCGATGAATGAACCCCTGTCATACCTATATCTTTAAAAATCTTATCAATACCACAGGTGAATCGAGGATCGAATGGGATCGATACAAATTTCGGCTCTTTCATTTTGAAAGGTTGAGGAATTTCGAAGTACCAAGAAGTTTTAATTTACGTTTCCTAATTATTTTATTAAATAAACTTACAGAATATCCATTACTCGCAGCTATATCCTTAATCAGTACCTTTTCTTTTTCAAACATCTCATCTTATTGAGGGGGTAGCTTAATAGGCGATGAACTAGAAAATTAAAACTCGCCATTTTCTGTTAAGTACAATGGTGAGAGTCCTTAGGGATATATCTTAGAGTACTGGCATCTTTTCTGTATATGTCAAATTCTAATTTATTTTCACTATTTCTAATTATTAATACATCTAAAAATGGTAGTTTTCAATTTCATATGTGAATCTAACTGACGCGTCAATATTAGCGACCTTTATATCAAACACAAAAATATCATCCATATACCTTAGCCAAATCCTGGGGAAATACTCAAATTCTTCCTTTGCTTCTGTCTCGAATCTGTTTATGAAGAGACTGGCAATGGATGGTGACAAAGAATTACCCATTGCTGTTCCTTCATGTTGTTTGAAGAATTTATCGGTGAATCGAAAGCAATTTTGTTTCATGCAAAGTTTAGTGTGTTGAAGATTTCTTTTACATCTTGACTGAGATTGTTTGATTCGAGTAGATCCTTAAGGTAGTCCAAGGTCTGTGGTATCGGAACACTTGGAAACAATGAAGAAATATCAAAGGAGATCAAAATTTCACCTTCTTGCAACTGAATATTTTTCACCATATTAATGAAATCATTGAAATTAATCACAGAGAAATTAGATGGTGCAATTCAAGTGGTGCAATTCAAGTGGTGCCATTCATTGCACCACTAATTTCTCTATGATCAATTCCAATGACTTCATTAATAAGGTGAAAAATATTCAGTTGCAAGAAGATGAAATTTTGATCTCCTTTGACGTTTGTAATCAAAAGTATGTTGTACAAACTAGACGATCAATTCAAACTAGATTCAAATAGCATATGGCCCATCTCAAATATGATAGAACATATAAGTCTAGTGTTGCCCAATGGGCATTTGAGAACAACCACAAAATAGACATTAGCAATTTAAGATTAATTAGAAATGTAATCAATACTAGATAGCTGGATGCATTTGAAAGCTTGGAAATCACAAAGTGTAAAAGTAGTATGAATAGTGGCAGAGGGCCAATCTCAAATAGTCGCTTTATTGGTTAGTGGATCGGTTCGTCCAACCGTGACACTAGTTTATGTATAAATAGGATATATTATTAACATAAGGTGTTTTAATCATCTCCAGATGATGCCAACTTGGTTGGCGAAACACGCGTCGAGTGCAGTATATGGTGTTTCGTAAAAAACTACGTAAGTGTTATTTTCACACGAAATGTTTCAACCCACTTCAGGAGTAAAAAAAGTATACTTGTCTGAAGTCGCTTTCAAGTCATTTTCGAGATATTTAAGGGTTAAAAGTTAACTACACACTACACAGTATTTTCATTATTTGCACCAAGTAGACTTACGTCATATTTTAAATAGGTATATATTATGAATAAAATTTTAATAGAAACAACATCAATTTATAAACTATAAAAAAAGAACAAAAAGATGTTTTAATATATTGTTAGTACACGTAAGCCTACTTGGTGCAAATAATGTAGTGTGTAGTATTCAGTTAACTTTTAATCCTTAAATATCTCAACGGCTGATTTTAGCGACTTCAAACAATCTCAAGTTTATGATCCATCCTTTATAACTCACCCTGTATATTATAATATTTTTTGTTCTCTACATGCGATTAAAATTCGGCCCCATCTTTTAGACTCTCCTTAAATAATAAAAACGAAATGTTTTGAAAATAAATAAAAAAATTAATAATTTTGAGGGAAACAATGTAAAGAAATTTGTAAAAACGGATGAGTGGCATCAGTGGATATAGACTGAAGAATGAAGAGGTAAAGAAGTGTCAAGGGTTGAATGTGGAATAAATTAATATTAGAAAGATTATATTGGCTAAACTAATTACGTGAGGACTGTTTTGATTGTTATGAAAGAAAAAAATAAAAATATTGTTACAATATCATATCTTAAGAAAGTTCATAAAAGCTTCCTCCAATATTCGTGTACAAGATGATAATTTTAGGTGTCTCACTCGATTTCATTGTTCGAATTTTCAACCAGGAAAAAATTTGCAAAACTATACTTATGTATTTTTTTCTGAGGAATCCGAATTTGAAAATAAAAAACAATTGAAAATAAAATAAAAGGTTATGACTTAAAAACTAAAAAAAATACAGAAATTGACAGTCTGTATATTAATACGAAAATGGATATATTGAGTGCTGTTTAAAGAAAATTTCTTTTTTACTTCAACAATATACAGGGTGTCCCATAATTAAGTTCCTTCCTGCAAGGGGGTAATAGAACTAGAATTTTCGCTACAAAAATAATTCCACAATTTTTCAACTATTGTTTTGTAGAGCTTAAATTACCGCTTTACGAAATGTAGCATGTAATTTAAGGACAAAAACAAATTTTTTATTTACAGCAATTTTCTAATTAATATTATTTTAAGTTTATGTCTTAAGTTCAGAAGATGATTAAGAATAAAAAAATAAATTGGTTATTTAACATTTGTTAAATTATATGCTTTATTGCGTAAAACGATATTTTAAATTGATTTACAAAACGATAGTTGAAAATATTGTGGAATTGTTTTTGTAGATGCACAGTTTATATCAAACTATTTGCAACATAAAAACGTTGGCTTCTTTGATGAATTTACCGCCGTCAAAGAAGACGACGCATTTTATGTTTGCAAATAAGTTTGAAATAAACTATACGTGTTAGTGACAAAGTAGATATAATTAGATTAGGTGGTAACAATGTACGATTAATAGAGATGTGCCCGAAGAATTTAACATGAGACATCCCAATCCAGTGGCGACTGGTGAATTATAGGTTATGTCATATCTAACAATTGGAGCATGAGATCCATATGCCAGATTTGAAGATGTAACTACCAAGAATACATGAAGCAGTTTTGTAAAAAAATTACGATTGAAGTTTGCAAAAATATCCAGACGAAAATTTGTAGAATATTAGCAAAACATTTTTTTTTTTTTGATAATCAGGAGGAAAACATCAACATATTTCAGATTTCGTTAAAATATAACGTTTTTTTTTTAATTATGACATTTTGAAACTCGCAAAATTAATAATCCATCTAAAACAAAATTTAAAAATGTCCTAACTGAAGTTTGGATATTGGCGAGTCATAACGTCAGCGTAAGGGAACATTTGTTATTAATTTATATACCAATTAAAACCAAACATTTTTTAAACTATTACTGCAATCGAATAAAATAAAACAAATTTTTTAGTGGCTTACCTTGTATTGTAAAGGTTTTAAAAATGACTAGCGAAAGTAATAAAGTGAAAGTATTTGGCACTAGCAGTTTACACTAATATTTTTTTTTCAGCGCACTCCACACTTATTAACAGTTTTTGCTGCAGTATCGTTCCTTCCGAGCGAAGTATATTATTAAAAAGTTACTCCATATGTTCTGCTGTTAAAATTCGCCGCCTCTGCATAAATCCAATTACATGTTGAAAACGAATGTTCTGTCTCGACATATGTTATTGGCGCATATTTAAAATAGAGAAACATTCGTAAAGACGCCATATGTATTTGAGGCCCCAAACAATCCACTTCTTTACCTTGTAGTAGGTCTTTTAATCTATGAACTGTGACAAAACCAGGATTGTTGTGTAAAACACCTTCTAGTTTTTTTGTTTACGTGTTTAGCGATGTCACCAGATAATTGATACATATATATATATATATATATATATATATATATATATATATATATATATATATATATATTGTCGAACATCAAACACTACATTCATCGCATCGATTATGGTAAATTCTCCTGGTTCTCGTCGACGTACGTTCAAGTTGTTCTATAGCGAGGGGAATTTGTGAATAGCTTGAATGTACAAATTCTAAATCTTTTTGGACGCTGGAAATGACAATAGGTTATTGAGCATATGCAATAGCTACTGCTTATTTAGGATCCGATTATATGTAGTACGACACCTTTTATATTATTAAAGTTTCTGCAGTAATACGATGCTGCATTCAACCAAGTGCCCCATCTTGTTAGTATAGGCTGTGGAGGTAGTGGCGAATTGGGTAGACGTTCGTGAAAAAAATCACATACACTGTTCGCCCAGAGAAAGACCGGTCGGCAAAAGAATGCGAAAGGAATGAGATGCTTATATTCTACTTATGTATTAAAGCGAACAGGCGATGCTAAGCTTCCTCTCCCTTTCGTCGCGTACGGCCTCAGCATGGGAGAACTTATGAACGCAGAGCAGCACCCGCAGGGAAGTATTGCATAATATTTTTAACATTTTGGCTGCGAAAATAATGCAAATGCTAATTCACAGTTTGCACTAGGTAGGTACATGATTTTTTAAAGGATAATCATTTGTCTATGCATTTACATAATTCGCAAACAGTTTTATTTTCTTATACGAAATTTGTTTTATAATCAAACTAATTCTTCTAGATTTTTTAAATTACATGATTAATGAAAATATATAAACGAATTAGTTTTTATATGGTTATATGAAAATTTATACAATGTAAACAAATTCACATGACAAAGATTCCTGCAGCCACTGAAATCACTCGCCAATATCCAAACTCTAGTCATAAATTTACAAAAAAACAAAATTTTTTAACGAAATTTGTCGATAAATTTTCCTCCTGATTATGAAAAAAATATTTTACTAATATTTTACAAATTGTCTACAAAATAACCTGGGTCGGGAGGCCATCTTTGCAAATTTTTATCGCAAACTTTAATCGTAATTTTTTTGCAAAACTTCTTCATTTAGGCTTAGTAGTTTAATTATGGCATGGGTCCCATGCTCCAATTGTGAGATATGGCATAACCTGTAATTCATCAGCCGCCTCTGTCATACGTATACCTACCAATTATGGAACTATCGATAAAATAAACAGACATTTCAACCAGACCAGAAATGTTTTGAAGACTAGACCAAGACAGAATAATTGATAATATCCTTATAATGATGAAACCATCATCGACGCTTATCGTGCCCATCCTTGAACCATTGCAAGAAATATGCAAGAAATAGCTACCTAACTCCATTTATCGCATACAAACTTGAAATTTAGAGATTTCTTTAAATTGACCTGTAATGTAGGTGTGTACATAAAACAACTATAGTTCGGTGATACATAATAATATCTACACAAAGTATGTAACTCCAGCCTTTTTTTTGTGAATTCTATAGGTATATTTGAGATTCTGACATTTGCTCGATTGTATTTTTACTATTTCTTGTGAGACTGGCATTTCCCGATTTTTCAGATTTCTAAAATGCCATACGCCATTCCAAACCTGCCCGATATGGGACACTCTAACACACTAACAAACACTTTTCAACGTGAGACTACAAACTGCCGGCAAAAATTCTCGCGGAAATCTTGGCCGTTTAGCTAGCCACGCACGGAGAGTTTGGAGTGCGCGTAAGGTCGGGGTGTTCCGAAGTTCTGGGCTGGAACGGCACGCATCAGGAGCGTCCCTCCCCATAAACAGCCAAGACTTCTGCGCGAGTTTTAGCTGGCAGTTTGTAGTCTCACGTTGACAGTGTTTGTTAGTGTGTTAGAAGTGTCCCATATCGCCTATATAGGGCAGGTTTGGAATGGCGTGTGGCATTATAGAAATTTGAAAACTCCGAAATACCAATCTTACAAGAATTAGTAAAAATACAATCGAGCAAATGTCAGAATCTCAAATATACCTATGGAATTCACATTGGCTGGAGTTACATACTTTGTGTAGATATTATTATGTATCACCGAACTATAGCTGTTTTATGTACCTATATTATAGGTCAATTTAAAGAAATCCCTGAATTTCTACTACTTTGCAGTTTAAACCATTTATAAAGTGTATACAGGATGTCCCAACCAAAAGTAGACATCCTGAATAACATTGGAGATAAAAATTTTTTGAAAAATTGGTGAAACACGTCGACCTTGTTTCCAAGAGGGACATATTTTAATGTAATACTTGTATATCTATCATCATCCCTCTACCCTACACGGCGACTCCCTCAAAAAAATTCAAATAGCAAGGGGGGTTCGAGTGATGAAAGGTCTTTCAATTCCCTACATAACTGTATTTTTTTTAATTTTTATCGATTCGTTCTTAAGGAAAATAATTTAATTTTTTTAAGATTACACACAATCGAAATCGTTTGAAAAATCTAAAATACACAGCACTGGGTATTGGAATTTATAAAAAAAAAAACGTTTTTCAGTGCTCTCAAATTAACACGAGTTTTTTCGACAAAAAACTTTCCTTGTCCGTTTAGTTTTACAATAATAAAAGACTCATAAATATTTGATAGTCCTTGAATATTAATTTGTTCACAACCAATTTTAAATCGAGATACACTTTACCAGAGTGAATTCTCAAAATAGTTTATACCCTTCAGGAAATAATAGAAATTGTCAGCATTTATTTTTAAAACGACAATTGTGCTAGAGCTATGGAGAGCGTATTCAATAGAAATCACCCAGATAGAAGGGTTGACTCTCAGTATGTTTTACAATTATTGACAAAATTTATGGAAACAGGTTGTGTAGGAAACAAAAAAGCATGAACCTCAGCGACCGATTAGGATTAAAGCAGTCGAAGTGGCAGTTCTGGGTCATTTGCAGATGGATAATACTCAATCGATCAGGAAAGTAGCTGAGGCTTCCGGTGTATCACGAAGCAGTGTTCATCGAATTGTAAAAGCCCACAAATTTCATCCATATAAATTTAAATTGGTACACGAATTAAACGAAGATGATCCCGATCGTCGGCTTGAATTCTGTGAGATTTTTAGTGAATAATTAAACGGTAATGCCAATCTACTGTACAATACGTGTTTTTCTGATGAATCGACATTTCAGTTAAATGGGGAGGTAAACAGGCACAATTGTAGGTATTGGAGTGAAACCAATCCACATTTGTTCATGGAAATTCATACCCAAAGGCCTCAGAAGTTAAATGTTTGGGTTGGCATCTTAGGGGATCACATTGTCGGGCAGTTTTTATTCCTGACAATTTAAATGGCGAAAGGTACCTCGATCTGTTAGAAAATAACATCGACCTAATGATTACCCAAATCGTCGAAGAAGACGATAATCTTATAGAGGGCGAACTGTTTTTTCAACAGGATGGGGCACCCCACATTTTGCTATAGCAGTCCGTCAATTTTTGGATAATCGGTTTCCTGAGCGATGGACTGGAAGAAGAGGTCCTGCGGAGTGGCCCGCTAGGTCACCCGATTTAACTCCCTTGGATTTCTTTCTGTGGGGACTTTTGAAATCGAAGGTATTTGCAACAAAACCCGCATCTCTGGAAGAGTTACGTGAAAGAATTGTTCGAGAACGCCGTTTATTGACTCCAGATATGTTCAGAAATATTCGTACATAATTTCAAGACAGATTATACTACTCTATGGAAGTCGGTGGGGGTCATTTTGAACAATATATACGATAATTTAAACTGCTTCTTTTATTTTTATTTCCCGAACCTAAAATAATGAAACAATTATTTCTCAGGAACGAATCGATAAAAGTTTTAAAAAATACACAGTTATGTAGAGAATTGAAAGACTTTTCAAAAAGATGTATCACTCGACCCCCTTTGCCATTTGAATTTTTTGAGTGGTGGCCGTGTAGGGTAGAGGGATGATGATAGGTATACAAGTATTACATTAAAATATGTCCCCCTTGGAAACAAGGTAGACTTGTTTCACCAATTTTTCAAAAAAATATTTATCCAAAGTTATTCAGGGTGCCTACTTTTGGTTGGGACACCCTGTATATGTTATAGGCGTTTAAAAATAATTCGCAAAAAAAATCTATACTACGTAAAACCAACCGTTTTTCCCTTGCATTCGTAAGATTTCCTCTTACGCCTGCTTTATATTCTAGTTGCTAATAGTTATACTTAGTACATTACAAAATTATTTCTTATACCTACTTCACCCATATCGAAAAGTAAAAATCGCGATTTCGTCGAAAATGTCTACATTTAAATTTATGTGTTGTTAGTATTTTGTATTTCAGTATAAAAGTTTAAGTATTCAGTAAGGACTAATATTTTATTCCAAAGCCGTTGTTGGCGAAAAAAAAAATGGAAAATTACACAATCAATTTTTTCGATGAACATCTGTTTCCAGAGGTACCTACTTTTTGATTGAGAACAATTTTTTAAATAACATTTTGTCTTCTCAAACGTGAAGAAAAATATTGTCTGAACGTTATTTGTGGCATTCTCTAGCAGTTAGTTACCCAGTAAGCTACTGGAAAAATACACCTCTGCAAATACAAATACAAAAAAACATTTCATTGAAAGATAGCTAGAATATACATAGAGGCGTTATATTTATATCAACGTACTAACTGAAAATTTTATTTCAGTGTTTCGCCATTTCTGGATTTATGCGGATTGTTCTCACAATTCCTGAAGAATTGCTTCAAGAGGCCTGCGTACGAATTGCAGAATTTTGTAACCGTCACTACGTAAATTGATTAGATATGTAGGTATATTAGATTAATATTTAATTTATACCATTATCTACCTCCTAACATAACTCAGCATTTGAAACAGGTTGTAATAACTTGTTTTAGTTTTTATAGTTATCTATTTGTATTTAGAATAGGAATAAATTAAATTTTCCAGTTTAAATATTTTACATAATTAAATTTACTTAAATTAACGTAATATAATTGATAAGTACAAAATAATACTGCTTTTAATTATTAGAAATGTATTTTTTTCTATTACACCTTCTGTTCCGAGATCACGTAGTTTTATTTTCTCATCTATCTATAGACAGAAAATTGGTAGGTATCGTAAAAAATATTGATTTTGATGAAAATAGAAGTTCTGAGACCCTAAATTTATCCGACTTGGCATGCCGTCTGTGTGTCTGTATAAACATGAGGAGCAACTGTGCAAAAGGAGTTAAATCCTAAATATAATATTTTGTTTAAAAAAATCTGACATTATTGCTTCGTATTTATGCATTTCTAGAAAAAATAATAAAACAATTATTGGGTATTACAAAAGCATTCTTTTTAAACCTAACATGATAATAATAATAAATACCTATAGATTTTTATATTTTATACTGACATTCTTATCTGAATGTGCTAGTAAAAAAAATTTTAGGCATATAATATTTTCTGTAAAAGAGGAAAAAACCATTAAGAAGAGGCACAGTGAAAAAAAGCTATCTGTCTTTTCACAGAATGATTAAAGCAATGTTTTTCTTTAAATAATATATACATTTAAATTTCGATTAGATTTATTTCATTTTGCCTAATCGGTACGGAATTTAGTCCTATCTGCTAAACAAAAAGTAGCTTTATTTCGTTTAAGACAGTTAATTCTCTATTATTTACAAGAGTTAAAAGGATTCAAAAAATATAGCTTTAAATCAAAAAGTATTTTCATTACTAAGCTACATGCCTTTATTGTTGGAATTTGGATTTTCAGCGAACTGGTTATTTTAAATCATTGGGTTAAAATTTTTTTTTATATGAAAAATAAAAAAAATGATTTATCCCATTTTGCACAGTTGCTCATTTGTTCTGTTGTGACATTAAGTTTATTTGATTCGGTCGATGGTTGTGATACATTTTTCTCGAACGTAGAAATCTGAACTTTTACATAGAATTTCTAGCAGGTTTGAGATAGAACCTTTAGTCCTTACTTAATAATAGTAAAATCGGGGTACAAGGGCCAAAATATTTTGCGTTAAATTAAATTTCCAACAAAAATTGGTCAGAGGTATTATGTCTTGAAATTTTCTAATTAGATTAACCGTTACCGAGGAAAATGTCGCTAAAACCAATATGAAAATATCAACTTTGTTTATTTATCGTTATCAAAATTTTGATTATAACAATTTGTTAATAAATCAAAATACATGAAAAAAAAATTGTTGTGAGTAGTGTATTTTAATACATGTATGTTATTTAATTCAACAAATAAAGTTATATTTTTTTAATAGTCCTTAATAAGAAAGTTTATATCTAATGGAAAGCGTCCTTTCTATAAAAAAATAGGGCAAATTTAATCTGTTGCCGATTTTGGTTCCGATACTTCCGAAGGCACATTGTTGTGTCCACTTTTTATAAATCTTCTGTCAGTCTGTTTGCCGACGTTAGTATATATTCACAGATGGTGACAAATGAAGAAAGTCTTGTTTCTCACAAATTCCTTTTAATTCAGCAACCAGTCTCGTGTTAATACAATTATACGGACACAGCTTCAGGTCGAAGGCTAAGAATAAAAAAGAAAAAATGTTTATATTAAGTTGAAATTTAAATATAATGATAAAGGTTATGTGATGTGAAGCAATAATTTCCACTAGGGATATCCCAAACTTATCAAAATATTCTAAAGATAGCATCAGGACGGGTGATTTAAATAAAAAACTGTAACAATTAATTGTATTCATTCAAAAATGTTATTATGTAATCCCATTAATAGGACTGTACTTTGTAGAAAAATATACTTTATCAAATGATGAAATGAAAACATACACATAAAACATTTAAAAAAAAATGTCGGTGATTTCCTAATTTCGAAAGAATCAACAAAAAAATATTAAGACCCCTAAAATAAACTTCTTGAAAAATATATTTTGAAATGTGCGAACTTTTGCGCAAAAATTTAATATTGGCATTTTTATCAAATTTATGCGTTACATCGGTGAGTCATTCAAAAAAAAAAAAGAAGTTCCAAATTTTGTTAGACGGGTCTCAATAATAAAATATCTGTTATGTATGTAGTGCGGATATCACATAAACGCAATGCATCCAAGGTTGGATCTAACAAAATAATTATAAAGCATTTTTACAGTATTGATATCCGCAAAGTCTCATGCATCAGAAACAATGGGGTCAATGTGATTTACAAATGAGAATTTACTATTAAGATTACACCAATTTCAAGAAAGTTAATAGGGCGCTCTAAAATCACACCTTTTATTTTATATTCAAAAGTCAGTGTAACCGATTTTAAAGTATGAAACATTACATAGCATTTTTGAGGATTGAGGGGTAAATTATTAATTGATACCAGTTAGAAATTTTATCTAAAGTGTCCTGGATTAAGTCGCTCATGCTTTGAACCACGCCAAATATCTTTCAGTCATCCGCATAAAGAATACAAATGAGATCCAACTGATCAACAATGTCATTGATGATATGTTTAATAACAGTGCCCCAAGTACAGGTCCATGCGGAACTCCCGATGCTGTTACTCGACAGACCTGAACCCATTAAACACTACATATTGCTTTCTATTAGATAAATAAGATGCAAACAAAGTTAGTAGTGAGTCAGAAACTCCAAATCTTATTAAGTAGTATACCATGATCGAGTCTGTCAACAGCCTTGCAGAAATCTGTGGAAATAACGTCAGTTTGAGCCTGCATATATCTATTTATTCAGCAATGAATTTCGTGATGCACACTAGATTGGTTGTGGTGGATATCAACCTTTCATGAAACCGTGTTGACAAGGTGAGAGTCTGGTATTAATGTTGCTGTAAATATTACTATGCAGTAAAAATTCAACAGCTTTGGAAAAATTACATGGTTTGGTGAATGGACGAAAATTTGTGATAACGAGACTGGCTCATTTTTTATACATGGGACAAACTTTGAAATATTGCTAGATTTCAGGAAATGTACAAGTTTTCAGACACAGACTGTACAAGATTTTCAGTGATGAAGCACAATCCTTTCAGATAAAAAGCAGGATGCGTAAGATACATGCGTAAAAGATTTACGAAAAAATCGGCATAGGAGTTTAAAATGTCTTTAGGGTTATCAAGTATTTGATCATCATAGAACATGCTATTAGATATGCTGGTGCATTAAAGCGGAAAAGTAATTTTTATTTGCATTTTCGGGCGTTATAATTACATTTTGAGAACGTGTTAGTTAATATGCCAAAGTTTTTTTATATTTTCCTATTTTATACAAATTTAGTGGAATTAAAGAAATTTTTATTTACACTAACTTTTCTAAAGTATAACTTTAATATCAAATTATGTAGCCATGATTATCAAACATTTTACCTTTCCCATTAATCATGTAGTCATGACTGTCTGATTTTGACGTTTCTTAGTCACATAACAATTAACAAACGTCTAGTCCGTTATTTTTCGTCAATTCATTCGGCCAATAGGTATTAATTATTATATTGATGTGCTGAAGGAGAGTATTTTTCCTTACGCGAAATAACAAATACCAATGATTTGATCTCTAATGAACCCAGTATAAATTTTTCTTCTCACATACTAAATATTTTGTGAAAAAATAGTATATTTTAAAGAACATAGAATATATTAACAAAAAGATAATACAGAATTAATTAGAATAAAAAAGTAAAACAACTTAATGTTGTACAAAAATGGACATCTGTGAGATGATAGAAGAAACGTCTAAAACGTGGTTACTAATTTGTAGATACATTGAGAACAGAAATGACGTCTCGAGAACAAAGGACTTCTTGCGACCATATTGAATTTATAATAAGTTGAAAAAAACGCAGTATGGTAAAGTTTTACTTAAATACAAAAATTATTTTAATCATTTTAATAGATAAATCATAAACAATGAAGTAAATAATCGTTGCTTATGACCCTACGATCGCTTATGGTTAAAATTGTGAAAAAAAAATTTTCAATTAATTAAATTATTCTTTAAATTTTCAGAGCCCACTTGTTTTCTGTGAGTATTATATGTTATTTTACAGTAAAATTGCCTGCGTTCATATAATTACAACCCTACATCCAACTGACATGCATACAGGTATATCATCTTTAAGATTGTGTGTGATGTCCATTTTAATTTATAATGGTAGTCATTAATCAAAATGTTTATGTACAACAGATATAAACAAAAGAAGATATTTATTATGTTGGCATTAACATATTTTTATGCCACATCGCTTTTAAGTAATTTTTTATTTGGTTATCACTGGCGTTAATGATCGCTATGATGTGGAAAATACGTATCTGCAAAATTATTAGAGGTGCGATGTTTGTGATGTCTACATCATTTTAATGTGTTTTTCACATCACGGTGTTTAGTGGATATGTACTAATTATATACCAAACAAACCTATAATGTAATACTATTCTTATGCAAATTCTATATATTTTTATTACGTTTTACATGCACTACATAGGTAAAAAGATCATACTGAGTATATACCAAAGAATTGGAAACATTTGCAACTGAAGTGCATCTAATAAGTTGTACATTCTTTGGAGAAAGTATATGAATTCGCATATACTTTGCATGAGTATATACTTTTAGAATTGTACTTTGATCATATTTTGTATATAATTATGTTATTTGGGCAATGAATTACCCGTCATTTCTTACAATACTGGTATAATAATATTATTAATAAATTGTCAGAATAAAAAATATGGATATGCAAATATACAAAAATATTTACTTACCTCGCATATACAATTATACTACGTTTGTTATCAGTATCATATTTATTGATATTTAATATCAACTATATAGCAAATTAATAAAATATCTAATCTAACTAAGGAAAAGGAATATGATCGTAGTTATTTCCTTGTAGGTACCTATTTACTAATGTAATACCTACATATGGACCATAGTTAATACCGACAATGTTGTCAGTACTTGCAGAAGAATGATTTTCTCTTCTAATACTCTTGCTCTTTATCAAGTGAATGTGTTGTATATTTTCTAAGTTCATGCATATTACGTGAAAATTACTGTTCTGTATGAATAAATTCAAATTACGTATTAATGTATAAAATTGCACAATAATTAATAGCTGCACAAAATAAATAAATGAAATACTGGTACAGGGACATCAAATATTTCAACCTTTAGGTTTTTAAATCATTGACCATTTATGCTGTATGTATATGAAGTTATTAGGTAGTATTAAAAAAATATTTTCATGCACAGAATATTTATTAACAATGACAACGATACTGAATTTGATGATTTTACCATGACGTTGATAATAAAATACAGATAAAATGTGTTAAGTAAATACATACAAATTTACAAAATCTAAAGACGACTGAGTGTATTACAAACTTTAGCCGCCATTACATACCTATATAAACTCTACTGCTATGAAAAATAATATTCTAAAAAAAGAATGGAATGTCCTTAAAAAATCTATATCAAAAATCACAAACTGTAAATACTATCCCGACACATGTATTAAATCCAGTTCATCGCTTAGAACATGAGTGTCGAGATTAAATTAATTATTATTTATGTGTTTGTGTTACTAATTATTAATTGTTATTTATGTGGCTTCATGACTGAGTGGTAAGGGCAGTTGAGTCTCACCCTAGAGTCCCGGGTTCGATCCCTAGTCAAGGAGCTAAGATTTTTTCTAAACCAGAAATTAATCCTAACATACCAGGACATTGGGTGTGTGTCCATTTTCTCTAAATGTACACAACGTACCTTCAGGGATTTAGGAGGTTGTATTACCTGTGGTGACTAATTTAATTAATTTAATAATTATAATGCAAATACCTTAAATGTGGAAAACAAATTTAAATTTATTTGGCAAAGGTGGAAACTGTATGTACATAATGCTACTTATAAAATTAAATGAGAAAGAATCGTATGGCATTTATGTCATTTCCATAAAAATGATAAAATATTGCTGTCCTTTTATTGAAAAATATATTACCCACATATTTTTCAATAAAAGGACAGCAATATTTTATCATTTTTATGGATTGTAAGCTGTTGTATTGAAAAAAAAAAATAGTTTCCGTCAAATTGGAAGTGTGCATTATTACGCCTTTATAAAAACTAATCCGCAATCATTCTCCAATCTAAGACCAATCAACATACTTCCTGCGATGTCAACAATTTTATAAAAAATATAATATTATCCAAGTATACAATTATTTCATGGAAACTTGTTTAGTTTGATTTAAAAACAAATTAAGTTCCTCTTCTTGATAAAAGTTAAAATATAGAGTGGAATGAAAAATAATATTAACTGAAAATTTTTGTTAATTATTATTTACTAACTTTTACAAATCTTATCACAGATAAGTATAACATATATCTTTTTAAACAATTATTTTCCCGGCTATTTGCCAAAACGCTGAAACTTGGATTACAAAAAGGATAATATGCACATTATGTTCAGTATTACTGACTCAATAATGTTATTTTTAATTTCAACTATTCTGTCCAGTAAAACCAAAAATAAATAAAACACAAGGTACTCACCAGTTGACACTCACTTTAAAAAACTTTAAATTATCTACCGACACGTGTTTCCGCCTGCATTGCTTCAACAGGGTAGCCAGCACATTTAAAGAATCCAAAGTAACCAAACTTGTAAACCTTAATATAATAAACATTAATGGCTTCAGAGAACAGAATAATTGAAATTATATAGTGGAAATACCCCCTTACGGTCAATGAAATAATTTAAAAACAAATTAAGTTCCTCTTCTTGATAAAAGTTAAAATATAGAGTGGAATGAAAAATAATATTAACTGAAAATTTTTGTTAATTATTATTTACTAACTTTTACAAATCTTATCACAGATAAGTATAACATATATCTTTTTAAACAATTATTTTCCCGACTATTTTCCTGCTTTTGGCACTGTCTCCTGCTCTCGCATATGATGATGACTTTATCAGGGCTTATAATGAGCGTAGGGCCATTGCTATGATTTTATTGGACTACTCAAAGGCGTTTGTTAAAATTAGTTATGATTTATTTTGTTCCAAATTACTTAAATTACTACGGATTTACTAACTGCTATCCAATTCGTTAAATCTGATTTATAATAAGTAATAGACACTGTATCTATTTCGAATAATTTGTTTCAGTCGCGTTCGTCTTAACAGGGATTCCGCAAGGTTCAGTACTGGGACCATTATTTTTTATACATATTACGGTTATTTTGAAAATTACTATTAACTACCATGCGTATGCTGACGATGTAGAAATATAGCTCGACACTCATTACTCCAACCAAGTTGGCATCATCTGGAGATGATTAAAACTGTGTTAACAGTTTTAATCATCTCCAGATGATGACAACTTGGTTGGCGAAAGCGCGTCGAATACAGTATATAGTGTTTTGGTGTTTCGTGGAAAACTACGTCAGTGTGATAAATTACCTACTTAAGTTTTTTAACTGGAAATGCCTTCTGCAAATTACTCAGCAGAGGAAAATTGACTGACGTGATATTGGTAAGAGACGAGACACTGTAATACGACAAAAATTCCTCCACAAAGACATGGAATACTACATAAAAACAAGAATAACTTTTATCGATACAATAATCGATCTTTGTCATTGGCAAAATTGTTCTTGCCGTGCCAATATGCAACTTGGTACATTCATGGAATAATGATGGTATAATGAAAGTATACAGTAGACAATGAAAATACTGTAAAACGTTTAACGAGAAATTTGTTTCCTGAATTAAAAAAAAATCTAGACTTGTACATTACAAGTTGAAGAAGACTAATTAAATAAATTTGAAAATGATTCATGTACAAAGGTTTCTAGAAAAATTGTCGATGAGAAGTAGCAAATGTCGTTAGTCTTAAGAACAGTTATATCCCTTTTTAGAGTACAATTATTATTTAAATATTATTATCCCAAAGACTGAGTGGTTATTTTATGGACGATCCGAAATATAATTTTTTCTCGAAATGTATTAGACATTATTTTTATATAATAAAATTATAAATTTTTACATGGGCTGTAGCAAATCTTCATTCTTTAAGGATTGCAAATTCACAATATGAAATTTTCCGTCAACATATGAGCTCAAATTATTGATAACCAAATTGCTGGGCCTGTTGTTTTACCTGGTATTGTCTAAATCATGAAACTAATTTAACTTCCCTGGTAAATAATTTACTCAATTTATTACCAATACAAGCAAGACTAAACATGACGTGGTTTCAAAACGACGGTGCATTTCCTCGTTTTGCAATAACATCTAGTGCATGCTTGGCTGGCTGGTTCGCCAGATCTAAATTCTATTAGCTTTTATCTTTAAGGTCACTAAAAAGCTTAGGTCAAAAGGAAAATAAATAAAAAATTGAAACATTATTAACAATTTTATTACAACTATATTTTTCATCATCAGGTCAAAAAAATATAAAAATACAACTTAAATGTACTTTACTAAAAATACTATCTTACTTTTTACATAAATTCGGAGAAATATAAATAGTCAAATGAAAATAATGTTAAGACTAAAATTAAATAAAATGGTTTTCAATTAATAATAATATGATTTTTAAATAATACATACGTTGGCACAAATTTCTTTTTTTGTATTACGCGCGTTAATCCCAACTTATATAGATTTTTATATTTATATACAAAAATTCATAAACATAAATAATATTTGTACAACCAGATCATATGTTCTTATACTAAAAAAACTATCTAAACTAGAGTTATTTGACAGTCAAATATACGATAAGCGGATAAAAATTTGTATTAAACGTCAAGATTTTTTTTTATAAATCCTTTCTAGAATACCCTAAGCTCCCTAAATACCCCAAACTCAAATACCTATGTAAGTTGCCTGCGTAAGGTGCATGCCTGTCGACCGTTTCTGGTAAACACATCCACTTTTGCGGTGTCTGTTAAAAAGTTGATGTGAAAATTTTGTTTATTTATAATTATAAAACGAAAACGGTATGGGCTTATATAGTCGGGCCGGTGTAAGATTGCAACTTTCTTCTTAGGAGGAATTCGTCCTAAATTCATTGCACCGAATTATGATTCCTAAGTTACGGCAATTGTTCTGCAGCCTTTATTTTTTGATATTTCTCCATGTAGTTTTTTTTAGTGTGTAGAGGAAAGACTGCGAATTCAGTTTTTTATGAAACATTTTTTTTTTTAATTATAAATTGAAGTAAAGATCGCATTTCTACACAATCTACTTAATATTTATCGACCTGTAGTGTCATTTCTAAAGCAGATATTTAAAATTTTGTTAAAAAGTTTCTAGTTAAATTCTTTGAGAACACAGTTACTATGTTTCATAACTTTCTCGTTATTTAAAACTAAGAAAGTACATGATTTTGTAATAATTTACAATAAATCTAAATCAAATTATAACTCGCTGCGCTCTGCATATTCATGCCACAACGGCAACGGTCGTCTTCCACCAAAGTAATAGTAGGGCTAGAACATTTATTTTTAAAATTAAAACATATTCCACAAAATGCACTTGACATTTATATACTGGGTGGCTCAGCATGTAGGGCCATGTTTATAATCATATCTTTTGAACAGGCAAAGGGATTTTTACAAACTTGGTGTTAGGTATTATATTAGAAATAATTTCAGATTATATGACATGAACCTGGCTGACTTCCGATTTCACTGGAATTGCCATGAAAATCAAATTTTTAAATGGGGTATCCTATAAATGTTGGCATATTTGGATTTCACAGATCATCCCAACCATTAAACATCATTTCGGTTGTCAATTTTTGTTCATAGAAGGGTTACGCGACTTAATCGAAACCATTTGAAATCGGTCTATGGATATTTATAAAACGTTTGTTCCAAATGTTCAGATTATGCACGATTTATTACTGATTAAATTCAACGATAGCGGTTTTTTAATGAAATCTCAAATTTTTTAAATGAAACCGAGATGGGCCATCCTGATATTTAATTAGTTGCTTTGTTTACAAAAAAAAAAAAACAAAATGTATATAACGTATCTTTTGTCTTTGATGTGAACTTGTGAACAATAAAAAAATCATTATTTTAATTTAGAATAGATAATTGACATAACTAATTATTTGTACTTAATTAAATAACATGAACTTACAGTTTATTTCAAACTTATTTGCAACATAAAAAATGTAGGCTTCTTTGATCTCTTTACCGCATTTAATGAAGCCCACGTTTATTATGTTGCAAATAAGTTTGAAATAAAGTATACATACATGGTCATGAGTATACTTGTTTTTTAATATCACCCCACAAATAAAAATCAATGGATGATCGGTCTGACGATCTAGCTGGCCATCTAACAAGGACCATTTGTACCTATCCAATTTTGTATCAAATTGATTCGTCCGAGAGAAGAATTTTATACAGAAAATTATTTTTATTGTATTTGTTGAGTCAAAAACCAATTATCGCAATAATCTAATCTGCGTTGATAATCATTTTCATAGAGGTGGATGTCGACGATCAGTGGACATACCAGGCCAAAGAGGTCTATTCTTTCAGTGTACCATACTGATTGTGTAGTATTCGACGAATCGTGTTACTGGAAGGGTGTCAAGTGATCTGAAGGAACCAATCAGGTGCAAGCTACCACAATGTCTTCCTTCCTACAGCGATGAAAAAAATAAATTTGCTGTAACGACCTCGACGTCGCGCTAGACCTCGATGTAAACCTCGATGTAAATAGCTAGGATGAACTGCTTGCATCCTTGGTATGTGCGATCACATTTAAAGAAGCTGATTTGTTTATATGGAGAAGCGGTGCCATCAACGTAGCGATCGCGATCAATGCCATAAATAATGTTACCTTTCAATTGGCAGCAGACCAGTTGTGCATAAGTATACATGGCTGCAACGTAGGATTGGTGAACAGTGAATCTCAAATGATAAAAGAATATATGTGTGCTTTTATTTTGAAAGTCATTCAACTATTTATTTTGTGTTTTCTATTATTCCTAAAATTAACATTACAAATCAGAATTATGTAACGCCATTAAAATTACTTATTTTCTACTAGAAAAGATTTTGAACAGGTAAAATGTTACGTCCCTGATATAGATAACCTATTTACGTAAATTGAACAAGATCTAAGAGCTCTGAAAAGATAATACATTTTTGCCAAAAAACTTATAGATAAATTCTTCATTTTACGTTTTCCTTACAAGTTGATTTAGAGTAGCCGAAGTGGTAACATGTATGTTAACCGTGAATTTGTTTATTCGAAAATACTCATATTAAGACAATCATGGTCGAATCAATCGAAAGGAAAACATTTAACTACCTCCAGTTAATATTAAAGGTGGAAAATTATTTCACCCACGAAAAAGGAAATGGTCGACTCTTGTTAGCTGTTCAAACAGTACAACAGCCAACATCTAACCTGTGTGGAATTTCGAAGTGTTACAATAAATAAATTATACCATACTGTTTGAGTATCGCTGATTTAAACCGATTAACATTCTTTATGGCTTTCACACTTTGAGATGAAAGTTGCAATATTACAACGGCCCAGTTATACCAGAGCTATACAATGTTGTGAAAAGGTTGGCTCAATATTAAATGTGAACAAATCGATTTATTGATTCAATATTGATTTAAGTAACTATATTTTGGATGATATTGAAAAAACTACATCGTACATATATAAAATATTGGATTAATATTCGCCAAAATCGTGGAAAGGTAACTCAACGATATTGGGCCAATATTAATCCAATATTGTATATATGTGCCATGTATTTTTTGAATATCATCCCAATATAGTTCAATCAATATTGAGTCAATCTAGCGATTTGTTCACATTTAATATTGAGCCAATATTTTCACAACATTGGACCAATATTAGTCCATTATTTTGTTTCCATGTTCTACATGGGATATTTTATACTAACTTTAGAGCAAACTTTTACTAGAGTATTTTTCAAAGCATTTCAAAATACAATAGTAAAGTATCTATAAATATTTTAATGATAAAATAGGCGTAGTTTTCTCGTGTCGCACAAAGTAAATATTTTGATAATCAAAATTAATTATTGTCTGAATGTTATTTGTGGCATTCTCTTAATTTTCTTTTTTTTATCGGGCCTTACATGAATAATTCTTCTGGGTTTAAATGTCTATAGATGTCAGTTACCCGGTTACTGGAAGAATAAGCCTTTGCGCCTGTGACTTCGTCAAAGGAACAGTCCAAGCGTGTTTTTTGACAACTACAATAACATAAAAAAAACTATCCCTAAAGTTTCGGAAACGAAATTTGTTTCCTTTCTCAGTGTTGTAACTTTTATAAAAATATGTATGGCATGAAACACATATACAGTCACACATTCCAAAATCAAGTTGCCATATACATTGTGTTTCTTTTAATTGTTAATAAATTGTTTTGAATTGAACTGAATTGAGTCACCATTCTAGTGTAAAGAAATGTATGTAAGCGGCACAGAAAACATCTTTATGAAGCGGCACGTTCAATGATTCTGGTTCTCTCTGTATAATTTGTTTATGACATCCGTAGACAATACATACTTAAGTTATACAATATTAATTTTTTTCAATTCTTGTTCTAGCATCGGTACCCACGTTGTACTAAAATCTACAAAGGAACATTTCCCTTCGTTTAATAATATTATTGCCGATTCCTTAATTTTTATTTTTTTACTGTTCGCCTCTCATTAAAATTTATTCTTCCCGTATTACACTGGGTATTTTTTTAAATATTCAAGTTTAGAAGAATTATCCAAGAAAGAAAAAGAAAACTTAAAATAAAATATTACTAATATACTAACATATTCACTTCGATTGCAAGTGCTAAATTAGTATGTATATTGTCGTATTATGTATGCATGCTATACAGAAAATTTGTGAAAAGGAATGTGTTTATTGTCTTATTTTATCACAATAATTGCAATGTCATTCACGGTATATCTTTTCTCCCTCTATTAAAGTTATAAATGTTATAATAGTCTACAACACTTAAGTACTTTCAGAAATACTTGAATACTAAATTTCTCTCAGGCGATTAATACTTATGTACTTGTACATATTAAATGCGTTGCGCCCTTCAACTATAAAACTAGTTAAACTGAGAAATAATTACTCTTTTCTTTACTAATAATTCTTTTTCTATATATTCGAGACAAAGAAATGCTAAAATTATAGCATATGGTCGAAGGTTACTTCAGAATTATTTCAGTTTCTAAATAAATATTCCAAGTACTTATTTATAGTGTAGTAGACTGGATATAATTTTTATCCATGCTTAAAATTAAGATCTCAGATGTAGCTTCAAAAAATAAATAATCTCTGACATTAGATATCTTTTTCGTTCTCTGCTGGAACGCACATAAACAATTTGGCACAACTATTGTTTAAGTCATTAAAAACCTTCTTCAACCAATCGGGTTTATTTTGCCAGCCAATTGTTACTATGTAGACTGGTATACCACAGAGTATAAATACAGTGCCAACACATACCTCTACGGGGGTGACGTAACACGGAAGTGTTACCAGGAAGCCACAAATTATGAAAAATATTATTGGCAACAGAATGTTTACTTTAATTGGACGTTTATAATCAGGCTTTGTCACCCGCATGTATAGTAGTCCTGTTACGCTAATAGTAATGAAAAGAGCTTCAACGAATGAAACATAGTTGATTAGGACATATATATCTTCGATTGTCACCAGAACCAATGTAATTATGCACTGAAACAAATATTATAATTATTTAAAAGTAGCATATAAATGGTATTTTTATTATGTATTTCGCATATACAAACACACTACATTATTTTCAGTACACATTTTTAATAATTTATTTAACGTCGGCCTATTTCCGCTACCAGGGCCAATAACCGACACCAGGAGACAAGCTACCCCCAACCTAGGAAATTTACCGAACCTCTTGTCTATCAAAGAGTAAGGACTTTTTACTTGCCTAACATCTAACAGACAAGGAACCAACTGCTTTACATCCACTCCGAAAGATTATATCGCCTACACAACCCACATCTAATATTGCATAGCTTCTGCGTCTGATATACAAGCTGCTAGAAGACGGAACGAGGTCGCTGTATTCACTTAGGAAGAGAGATATTTACATCATTTCGTGATGGTCGACTTTGTACTTCATAGCGCTGGATATGCCGCGCCTTCAATTTTAACTAAGGATCGACCGTAGAAAAACTAAGGTCTTTATGAAATCGTCAAAGGAGCTGATTAATTTGATGCATTGACGTCGCAGCAAAAGCTATCCGAACGCATTTGTGAGTTCTTGCACATTTATGATGTATACCCCTTTTTTAAGAAGGGGAGGATAGACGTTCAAATTCCGATTCAAACGAAACTTTGTGAGCTGCAACCCTCAATACAAACAAGTATTTGTCCAGATATTAAGGCGTGCCTCTCAAGCGTTTCGAAAAACAGGCCTCTGAACATTCAGTGTTCAGCTTATAAGGCCTCAGAAAATTCAGTCTACCACGAGCACAGTGCGCAGTGTTCAATGCGCCAAACTCTGGAAATCTAGATCGTTGGATCGATCCCGTCTAATGCATTCTTTAATTTTATTTAATGCATGGTGTTATACTCCCCAGTGCACAGTGTTACGGTCATCTAACGTATTGAGTAGGAGTAGTAAAATATGAGAGCAGTAATCTGTGTTTACCCTGTTTTTATGATAAATATCACCTTAGCTAATTTAAATTAAAAATGATAATAAAATTAAAGTTAATTTACTTCATAAAAAATTGTCTGAGTAACGGATCATAATCTTCCTTTATAGGGAATAATTTGAATTTGAAGATCACCCAGCCAGTATCAATATTGACAAGACCGGCAAAGGCAAAGATTAATGTATTCAAATAATGCATTGAAGAGTATAAAGTAATAAATGCTATTCTTTTATGTGGTTTACAAGTACTTTTTATTTTTATATATCCCTTTTATTTATTTGTTGGTATTTCTATGTATTATTATGCATGAAATATTAAAAAAAATTAAAACAAAACAAAAAAAATTGCATAGGCCGGGAATCGATTCAGCGATCTAACGCTTCGGAGTCACCTTGATCACTGCTATCCTATCTGCGGCTCGTGGCAGACTATTTCAAGGCCTTATAAACTGAACATTGCATTGTTGTGACATGATTGGTTGAATAATTTTTAATAAAATGTTTGTGACTGGATAAATTGTAATTTGAATAATTCCCATTGGATTAAATGAAGGGTATCGGGAGAAAATGAGGAATGTCCATTTTCTGCTTAAATTAATATTAACCCGCCATCTGGTAGCTTATGGGCGAAATAATTATATGAAGGGTATCGGGAGAAAAACAAAGAATGTCCACCCTGAGGCTTTTAGAGAAAAGTTAAATTTAAACTTTGGTACATGACAATTTGACACTTTGAGCTAATAAAGAAAGCATAAATGGTAATATTTTATTGCTACCTTTATTAAGAACAGAAACTTACAACAAACTTGCCGAAAAATACAAAACTTATTATAAAAATTTAGTAAAACTAATGCTACATCCATCATTTATGGATGAAAACTAGGAATGTCCGTTAAGCGCTTTCGATTTTAATATTCAAAGGGAGTTGTTTTGCTACTATTCGTAAAGAGTAACAACATTGTTTATCATTGTTTATAAATAAACGATGATAATACACACGGAAAATCGAACATGTAACAAACTACACATAGGCACAGTAGTCTGCTTGGTCACTATTCTGCCCACCTCGGGATTTTTTTGGGATGTAGTAGGTTTTTTTGCTGTAACCCAAAACTAAAATTAAAGTACGAATCGACAATAAAAAAGGTTTTGTTTTTCCTACCTAAACACCGCAATTTTTTTTTAGTGGCCACTTCTCTGGAAGTAGTCTTCCGCTTGGATGATGTTGGTTCCTGGACTTCTTGATTCTTTTTCTTCTTAGGTTTAACTATGTGGGGAATGTTCGCAAACAGTTTTTTTGTTTGTACCCGCTTATAGGGAACGTGAGCTGGGTTTAGACCGTCGTGAGACAGGTTAGTTTTACCCTACTGATGACTCGTCGTTGCGATAGTAATCCTGCTCAGTACGAGAGGAACCGCAGGTTCGGACATTTGGTTCACGCATTCGCTCGAGCGGGCGGTGGTGCGAAGCTACCATCCGTGGGATTATGCCTGAACGCCTCTAAGGCCGTATCCTTTCTAGTCAAAGGTGGCAACGATATCTCTTGGAGTTCCGATAGTCGAAAGGCTCAAAACAATGTGACTTTACCAGGCGATCGCGGCTCGCCGCGGTCGTCGCACTAGCCCTATTTGCCGTCTCGAGATGGACGGTCGGCGGTGGGATCGATCCTTGCCATGTCCGACCTGATCTGTCATGACGGCCAATCATGGGTCGCACAAACGTTTCGATGTTGGAACTCGGAATTGTCTGTAGACGACTTACGTACCTGGCAGGGTGTTGTACTCTGTAGAGCAGTTTCCACGCTGCGATCTGTTGAGACTCAGCCCTTAGCTTGGGGATTCGTCTTGTCGGCGAGACGAGACCCCGTCATCATCGTTGCCAGTCAGCAGCGCATGCATTCGGCGTTGTCGTCAGCGGCGTGTTGTTACAAGGCACACACGAACTTGAAAGATCGTGTGTGTCGTTGCCGTCGTCGTCGTCGAAAAGCGCTGGCGGAATAATATATATATATATATATATATATATATATATATATATATATATATATATATATATATATATATATATATATATATATATATATATATATATATATGAATAGTGGTGAGAGGTATGAAACTTCTCATATGGTCTGAATGCTACTATCCGACCGACATCCTAGATGTCTCTGTGGCGGATAGCGACTTCGCATCACAGCAAGTACCGAGAGCGGCGACCCCTAGCCCAGGTGGACTAAACTAATGTTATTAAATATGATTTGAAGGAAACAACTACTCAGCGGGCAAATACCCCGACCTGCATTGAATTACATCTTCAAATCATGATAGATCGATAGCCAATATCACTTGTCAATTCCTAACCAGACATAGATCGATTTCGAACTTATTTGTTCTCTTCAGTATGCCATAGGTCACGGAACAGACAAATGATAGTGGCCAACCTGCTAGTTATATACTAACTAAGGTGAAGTGAATAGTGGTGAGAGGTATGAAACTTCTCATATGGTCTGAATGCTACTATCCGACCGACATCCTAGATGTCTCTGTGGCGGATAGCGACTTGCATCACAGCAAGTACCGAGAGCGGCGACCCCTAGCCCAGGTGGACTAAACTAATGTTATTAAATATGATTTGAAGGAAACAACTACTCAGCGGGCAAATACCCCGACCTGCATTGAATTACATCTTCAAATCATGATAGATCGATAGCCAATATCACTTGTCAATTCCTAACCAGACATAGATCGATTTCGAACTTATTTGTTCTATTCAGTATCATGATTTGAAGATGTAATTCAATGCAGGTCGGGGTATTTGCCCGCTGAGTAGTTGTTTCCTTCAAATCATATTTAATAATATATATATATATTTTTATATATTTTGTTATGTGATGTTTTTTGTTTTAATAAAAATGTTGTTGTTTGTTATTTTTATTTTGAGACTCTTTATTATTTTTACCTCTCCTCTCAGGGTTCGGGCAGGTTCCTGGCGATCAAACTGAAAATATAATGTTACAGCCCAATTTCAAATAAAACACACCTTCACAGATTGCAAACAAAAGAATTTATTTTCAAAATTTCCGATATGGTTTAGAAAACGTAAATGTCTTAAAATTAAAATGAAATGGCCTTTATTTATGATCAGATCTGTTATTATTATAGCTGCTATTAAGTCGTCGAGTACCTAGGATTTATTGTGGTTGTACTTACGGCGATTTCTTGTACTTCACGTTATCGCAATCTCTGTCGAATTACGCTTCTGCTTATTGTTGCTCAGTGCTTTTCGATCCTTCCTCCGTGGCAAATTTCAGGTTCATCAAACTTCAGTAACAATGGCTGCACGGTTCACTGGATTTAGTACTTTCGTAGCACGACACTATATTTATTTAATAATCAGCAAACTTTTATTTACGGTACGTATTTACCTTTACTAATTTACTCAAAGCACATTTACTATTCTATACAAAACTTCTTGGTTATTGCAACTAGAAATTTCTCTTCTATTCCACTAAGAATTATTTTATGATATTCATAAAATTTAATTTTTGTTGTTTTAGGTTTAGAAACCCTGTTTTAATAATTTGGAGCTTGAGTATGGACTTCCTTGAAAATATAAATTTACAATTTTTAGGTTAGGAAAACTTCTTATAAAATTTCAATGCTCTTGCTTTCAGCTTTCTATCCATACTAATTCTTAAATATGACCTTTTTTATTGGCCTAATCTGACGTTTCTCCAAAAATCATGACACTTGATTTTTGAAATTTTAAATATGAAAATTTAATTTTCTTTTTATTTCTTTATTATACCTTATGGCTCTAATTTTATTATTGAATAAAGAAATAGAGATGATTAGCTTTATTTTGATATGCCATACTATGGCCTTTTGTGAATATTTAGAAAAATTACAATTGCAACAATTTTTAACAAATTCTCTTATATAACTAATTACAATCATCTAAACCACATACCAGAGATTACTTTAATACCTAATGAACAAATCAACACCATAATTGCATGTCTAAATACATTTAAAACATTATTTTACTTTGCCTTTCGTTTTAGGACTTCGTTAAACCTCATTGGCTGGAAACTTTTCAAATACAACAAATTACTTAAAACTAACTGACTGGAAGCAATAAATAGATGCTATTCTTCTGACATAGCTATAAAAAGTTCAACAAATGGTTTTTATTTTAGAAAAAACTTCATATTTGTCAAAGTTATGTACCTCCTTGGACATAATTTACACATACACCTTTTAAATGTCTTTACATTTTGATGCTATATCGTTGTACTAGCTCACAAGGTGAGTCTCTTTCACTTTTGTAAAGTTTTAAAGTTAGACGATGCACTTACTTCGTAGAAATGATTGAAAACTCAGATATCGTAGAGTTTACGCTACCCAAATTATGAAAATAGTTTATAGCACTTTTTTTTCAGTGTTCATGATTGCTATCATACTTGTAGCTATTCTATGACTAACTTTATTATATTTGTCTTTAACAAAGTTCATAATTTTAATTAATAACAATAAAATTTTATTTTTTTCCAGGTTATCCAAAGGTTTTGGTACCTAAAATCAATAATGTTCTGGCTCTGGTTGCCATGCTATACACAATAGTCCTTCTGATACTTATTCTATATAGAAACAATGTTTTATACCATAACATAATAACATACAGTTCATTTACCACACGGTAGGTGTTTATATCAAGCGTTTAACAACATTTATTACAAATTTTACCTATTTGATATGCATAAAGTTAACGTAAGTGTCTCTCATTGAAACTGGGCTCTCATACCGCTCAAAATTATCATTTTAATTTAAATTATAGAGTCTTTCTTTGCTTTAGTATTGGCAAAATATCCCTATTACTTTCTTTTTATTATTATAAACATAATTTTATTCTTATGTACTCTGTATATTATACAGGGTGTGGTTTGGTCATCGTAATATATATATATATATATATATATATATATATATATATATATATATATATATATATATATATATATATATATATATATATATATATATATATATATATATATATATATATATATATATATATATATATATATATATATATATATATATATATATATATATATATATATATATATATATATATATATATATATATATATATATATATATATATATATATATATATATATATATATATATATATATATATATATATATATATATATATATATATATATATATATATATATATATATATATATATATATATATATATATATATATATATATATATATATATATATATATATGTTGTTTTTCAGGTTTTCGCGGGTGGTGAATGTTAAATTCGTTTTCCGGGTATACTCCCGCGTAGGGTGATAGGCCCCGAGAGGGACCGTGGTTGTCTGAACGACGTTTCGGCAGAATCTCATCTGCCATCTTCAGGTTCTAACCGATAACTGCTTACTGCGGCTTCTGGTTACTCGAACTGAAATGACGTTTTCTGGATCTGGCAGTTCTTTATATACTCTACCAATGTTACGCTCTGTTGCTCTCGACACACTCCGGGCGTCATGGTCTGCTGCACCCATCTCCTGATTTCGAGCGCGGCTTCGTGTAATCGGTCCTGTTCGGACGCGCATGCGTGTGTCTGTGCTTATGTCACGGTCTGTTGCACCCATCTCCTGATTTCGAGGGCGACTCCGTGTACTTGGTCCTATTAGATTAGCTCTGGTTGATTCCTCTTCGTGTGTTCGTTGCGTTATGTTTCTTGCTTCCTCATGGACAGCAGCATGCAATACCAGAGCAGGCTTCCATGTGGTAGGTAGTCTTTGGGTGTCATCTCGTGTATTTAGATTGTGTGGTCTTTTCTCTATTTCTATGGCCTCCCTGATGATTCTTGACTTGTAATGCTCGATATTGGCTAGTGTTTTTGTTTTGTCGAAATCAATCCTATGTCCTGTAGTTTTGACATGTTGAGCTAAAGATGATGTTCTCTCGTCTTTTCTAACAGCGTTTATGTGTTCTTCGCGTCTTGCACTTATTTTTCTGTTGGTCTGTCCTATGTATGATTTGTTGCAATCTTGGCAAGGTATTTCATATACCCCTTGACTTTCTAGAGGAATTTTGGTCTTTGGATTTCGAAGAATGGTACTGATTTTCTTGTCGGTCTTAAATGTTGTTTCTATTTTATGTTTACGTAGAAGTTTGCTTATTTTATCCGTTGTTCCTTTTATGTATGGCAGATAGGCTTTTGCTATGGGTTGTTCGAGTCCTCTTGATTTCTCGGCCGAGATGGTTTTGACAACTTCTGTATTCTTTGTTGTGTGAACCCATTCTTTCGCAGCGCTTTGTGAAGAGTTGACATTTCTTCTTTGAGGTTGTCTGCATCTGCTAGTCTCTGCGAGCGTGTGACTAATGTCTTTACTACTGAGTTTAGTTGTGCTGGATGGTGGTGTGAATGTGCATTTAGGTATCTGTCAGTGTGAGTGGCTTTTCTATAAACTGTGTGGCCTAGACTTCCGTCTTGCTTCTTCTTGACCAGTACGTCGAGAAATGGTAGCTGACTGTCAGTCTCTACCTCCATGGTGAACATAATTTTGTCGTGTATACTATTCAGATGTTCTAAGAAGTTAGTGAGATTCTCTCTTCCATGAGTCCAAATCACAAATGTGTCGTCGACGTACCTTAGCCATAGGCTTGGTTTTAATGGTGCAGATTGTAGTGCTCGAGTTTCTAAATCCTCCATAAAGAGATTGGCAATAACTGGAGATAGGGGGGAGCCCATCGGGGCTCCTTCGGTTTGTCTGTAGCGTTGCTCATTGTATGCAAAATATGTATTATTTAGGCAATGTTGAGTTAGCCTAAGAATATGATCTGCTGGATGATATTTTCGCTTGATAATGTCGATTGACTCCTCTACGGGTACGTTGGTGAACAAGGATATGACATCGAAGCTCACTAGAAGATGTTCCGCTTGGACGGTCTGATTTCTTAATAACTCAATGAAATGGTCTGCATTTTTCACGTAGGATTTAACTTCCTCGGCAAACGGTTGTAGTTGTCTGGCTAAGTGTCTTGCTAACTGCTGTGTGGGTGACCCTATTGAGCTAACAATTGGTCTTAGAGGAGCTCCTTCTTTGTGAATCTTTGGTAGACCATAAAATTTGGGACATCTTGAAGACTTCTCTCGCGGGATGATCTGGTTCTGTATCTCTTTGTCGATTGGACTGGCTTTGATTTTGGCTTTTGTCGTCTTCTCCAGATAAGTAGTAGGATCTGTGGTAATAAGCTGATATGCAGTGTCTCCTAGTAGACTTTCCCGCGAGAGAAGTCTCATATATAATACAATATATATATATATATATATATATATATATATATATATATATATATATATATATATATATATATATATATATATATATATATATATATATATATATATGTATTATATACGAACTTAAAAATAATAATAAAAAAAAAGCCGTTATCGACCTTTATCGGTGCGTGATGATATGTGTTCTACGAGATAGAACCGCGTCACGCGCTATTTGATGAGGATCGGTAACGGCTTTTTTTATGCCATGTCGTATTTTGGTATACTTTCGAATTTTCACCCTGCAGTCGCGGTCTGTTCGGTCGAGATCTATAGATAGATAAATATAATAATATGTCGATTATAATAATATACACTAGAAATCGACCTCCCTGGCTCCTGCGGAGGACCTAAAATTTACAAATTTGTCAATATTTTTCAAACGAACACCCTGTACATATATTTTTTTACAGCTGTACATTTTGTACAGCTAAAAAAGAATTTAGCACAAACTTGGACTTCCTTAAAATGATCTCCTTCCTGTATTCTCACCCGATACATGTAGGTACTGTCGTGATATTTTGAAAAACTTTCTGGAGCTCGTGACCTACGCCTCTGTACAGCTGTGATCGATATTAACGAGCATAAATAGGAATTTTGTTCGTTGTATGATCCCAGACTGTTGAAATAATTTAAAATGTTATTTCTACTGTTTTCACTCACTTTATCCAAGCACTTAAGTCGCTTACAGTTACAAAACAGCAAAACACTCCAAATTCGTGCGATTGTAAACGAATATTTTTCATTACTTCGTACATTCTACAAATTTTTGTTTTTGCACTCTCACCCATTTTATTCCTAAATAATATTATAACACAACCTACGTTGTTTACTGTGTTTCAATGACTGACATACACGCAATACGAAAATAAAAAAACAAGATCTTGGACATTCCCTGTTTATTACGTTTTAACTCGGACATTCCTTGTTTTCTCCGTACACGGCGTTTCTAAATATGTCAATATTTTGGAACTATGCCTGTTTTCTCCCACACTCATAAAGCCATAAATAGTAAATCTGCGTGTGGGTTAATCTATGCGCTACGTTTTAAAACCAGATTTAGGCTTAAGTCTAATTCTGCTTTCCAGCAGTAAATGTTCAGAGGCCTATTTTTCGAAAACGCTTGAGAGGAACGCCCTACTATTTTGACAAATAGTTGTTTGAGGACTGCAAGCTCACGAAGTTTCGTTCGAATCGGAGACTTCAACGTCTGATCCTCCCCTTGTAAGTGAATACAGTATACCATGTCCGTTGTACTTATACCAAGCCATAATAAATTGCCTCCTCAAAGTTATGACAAAAGTCATTTCTTTTCCAATTTTTAGATAATTTTAGAAAGGGACAGGGCAGTAGGTCAATATTTAATGAATCAGCTGCTTCGTCGATACCATAGATATCTTGGTTTTTCTATTGGCGATCTTATTTAAAGTTGGATACACGAAACATACAACCTTTGTCTCCCATCATGTAATGATCTAAATATCCCTTTTTTGATGCGAATCTTCTTCCTTCTGCGTCTCTGTTAGGAAGGTGGTGTTGCCAGAATTTAATGATGCGAGGTATTAAACGTAATAATTTTATACTAACTCGTATGCAAGTATTGCTAGTCAAAAAAAAATCTTTTTTCTCTTTCTTCAATCTGTACAATATTCAAAAATATAATACTTGGTATTCGAGTAAAAAAAGGGAATAAATTTCTTATTTTTTAAAGTCTAGTCTCTTCTAATTTAAATTTTTAGAATTGTACAAAAGTTTTTTATTGTAAGATAATGAAATAATGGATTTCGGTTGGATTATAGACTAGATCCATCGATACATTTAAAAACTTAAACTTATGATTTAGTAACATTTATACTATACTGTATTAGTTTTTACTGTAAAAAAAATATACACTACGAAGAATAAACCCATTTTTTGTTTTAAAACGAATATTCTATAAATAGCGAGATTGAAGCAGTACAGTTTTAATCCAAACCGCCGAGAGATAATTTAAGTCCCGGGAGCCTCACTTTCATAGGCCTGCAACATTTTAGAAGACCTTTCAGGTATCCCTGATCCATTCATTCAGAGGCTCAACCCGTCTGCCCTGTCCTCTCATCGGCCCTGGTTTTTATTATACAATATTGTATTGGCCCAAGAAATTAGGTAATTTAATACATATTTTTATACAATTAAATATTGAATAGACACATTACGAATCGTTGTCAAGGAATCTATATTACGAATAGTAGAAATACATACCATAAAAACTAAAGATGGAACAGGAGTCAGTCTTTTAACGTCGATTAGGCATATTGCCCTGGGTAAATGTCCAGCTCTAGCACCAACAAAAAATAGCCTGGACGATGCAAAAATGGCTCCATTTAATGAACCAAATGTTGAACATGCTACGAAAAAAGGGCATGAAGAAGGAAAATGATCCTAACATTTTATCACCAAATGTCACGGCTACCGCTTCTGAAGACAAAATATCGTCTCTGCTTAGAACCACAAAATAAGCAACGTTTGTTATTACGTATATTACTGTCACCACAGGCATAGATATGCAGATTGCTCTAGGAAGATTCCTAAAAGAAAATACTTATTAAATGGCTAATAATAGTATAGTACTGTAAACCAAATTAATATTATGTTAAATTTTACATATATTGCTGTTACAGCCGCTTGAAATAAAATTATTGCTTCTAAAGCTTTGGTCCATAGAACAAATTTTTTCGACAGTTATTGTTTCTTTGGACACTATTTCTCAATTTTAGTTAACTGAATACTGATAAACCGATCCAGAGTAAAAACTTTTAAGTTTCAATTTATGAAATGACAGAAAGTTTATTTGGGTACAATCAGTGGCGGCTGGTGAAATTTAGGCTGTACCATATCTTAGTATTGGAGCATGGAACCCAAGCGATACTTTAAGGCGTAACTATCAAGACTAAATGAAGAAGTTTTGCAAAAAAAAATTGCGATTGAAATTTGTGAAAAAAAGTCCAAGGTTATTTTTTAAACGATTTGTAAAATATTTGCGAAATTTTTTTTTCAGAATCAGGTGGAACATATAACGACAGATTTCAAATTTCATGCAAAAAATATTGACTTTTTACAAAGTTGCACCTTTTTGAAATTTGCACAGTGAAAAATAAATTTAAAATAAAATTTCAACCCACTGGGTACAATATATGATAGTGCCATCTGGAAAGAATACCCAAAGAGAGATGAGTCGGTTTACTATAAGTTATTATAAAACTGATTTACCTATAAGGGTCTTTCAACTCTTCGGTGACATAATTCAAATAATTCCATCCCGAATATGAAAAGAGTCCAGAATAAAAGGCTAAGGCAATATATCCTGGTTGCCAATTAGTTCCTTCCATAGGATCTTTGAAATGTTCCACATGACCTATACATAAGTAATAGACACCAGCAGCAACTATGATTAATAAGGCAAAAATTTTTGTGGCCGTGAAAATATCCTGGACTCTGGTCACCCATTTTACATTGTAACAATTTATTACCTAAAAAAAAATATATATTAAAAGGTGGAGGTCTCCTTTGCGACAAGCAAATTTAACAATAATAAAAAGATTTATTAATTTTCCAAATAACCTGTTACCTATGATTTAAAGTATGAAACTAAACATTAAAATTGCATGCAATTAATTTTACAAACAAATATAAAACCGATAAATATTATTAAATTAAAAAATGAGCAACATCACTGGAATTTATCACACAGAATCACAATTAAATGTATATGGAGGCTCAAAATAAAACCAGAATTTTTTAAATAAAGGACAACATTTTAGAAATTTAAGCTTTCCAAATGAAAATAAAATATTTTAAATAAACAAAGAAAATGTTTCTCTTAAATGTTTCAAAATTATATTTTCACTCTACACGAGTTTCGGCTCTTTAGGCCCTTTTCAAGAGTACAGATGAGAGGTACTAAATTATAATTCGTGTTCCTTACTTATATATTGAATGTTACATCTGGCAACTTATACTAATAAAAATGGTTCGAAAGATTTGGAATTTTTAGAAAAGTTAAATTACTTTATCTAAAATGTGGTGACCTGCGAATATTTGTTGTTCATTTGTAATCGTTTTTTTATTTTTGGAAGCTTTCTTAATTGCTAATATTTCTAGTAAGTCTAATTTTTTGCTTTTCTTTTCGGATATATAAACTTATAAAAAATAAAATATAAAAAATAAAAAAAAATATTAATTTTTATAAATTAAGTTAAAATTAATATAAAATTAAAATTAATTTAAAATTATTTTTTAAATTATTTTAAAAAAATTAAAAAATAATATTTAAATAATAAAAGAAAAACAATATTAATATCCATATAATGGCACACAAAATGCTCCAATAAAATTTATTCAATTTTTTATGAGCTATATGACATATGATAGTGAAACCTTTCATCTTTTTATTTTTTTTATATCTTTTCAAATAAGGAAGATATAAACGTTCGAAGTATTTCTATATTTTAAGTTTTTTGATCATATCTAGTGTTGTGAGGGCCGAATATTTCCGAGCAAATATTCCCGAATATTGCGTAAGTTACGGTATTATTCGCACCCCCGAGAAAGAACCAGAATATTTCCGAAACTTTCAAAGCATTTTTCGGGAATGTTCTCGAGAATGTTTCTCAAAATTTTGTTCAAAGGTTATATAATTACATAAAGAGTTTAATGGAATATTTTTTTGTGGAATTCACAAAATATTTAGCCAAAAGTCACTTTTAAAGCACGAGTTTCATTTGGAAACTGTTACGAGGACGCATAATATGAATTGGTGGAAAGGTGTGTATTAAGACAAAATTAAAAGATTTAGCAGCACCTATTCTAGGTTTACCTGCTTCAATAGCAGCTACTGAGAGGTCATTTAGTACTTACTCCTTCGTGCATTGTAAGAAAAAATCGATTGACTACAGGGAGAGGAAGTATATTATTATACATTGTACACGATCAAAAATTGCTCAAAGAGCCAAGAATTCCTATTAATCTTTTCCTGAGACTAAAATGTTGCCCGCGTTTCAAATTCAGCAAAGAACTTGGCCCTTATAAGGAAGTCATCGAGCAACCAAAAGAAGGAGCACTGCATAGATAGTCTATCCTCCGGTAAATATTAATCGCTCCAAATCTTGGACCCCTAAAAATTTTATAACGACACGAACAACGGATATTTACGATATTGTCAATTTTGACATAGTAAATGCATACAAATGGTATAAATATTAACATATTACTTAACAGTTTCTAAACAGCCACTGTTCATAACGATATAATAATTTTGGGGTCCTGATTTTAGAGCCGTAAATTGTAACATGAGATGGAACTATCTAATATCTATGTATATTCAATCTATGAGCGGTATCTAGGAACATATCTAATGGTGACGATGATTCAACTTCATCAGAAGGAACTATTTCAGATATTGATGAGGCTGAATAAGACAATTGTTTTATTTTGTTTTATATATAATATGAAAGAGAATGATAAAGTTTTATGTTTTTATTAACGGAATTCTACTAAATTTTTCTTTTTCTTTCTTAGGGTTTACTACCACATAGATAGTTCTTGGTCATCTAAAAGTATGATACTGGAAAAATATCCAAGAATTATTTATGTGGTAATAAGCCCCAGGAAAGAAAAAGAAAAATTTAGAGAATACCACAAATAACATTCAGACAATATTTAGTTTTCTAGTAATTCCCCTACCTTAATTTAACTAAAATAAAACGTTATTATTTTGACACCACTGAGGCCATAATTAAATGAATCAATGTACCTAATGTATTATATATGTAATCCAGTTTATATATTCGCCATAAAACATGTATATTTTCCTAAAAAAATTAAATATTCTCGAATATTCTCAAAATTCTCGAAAATTCGCGATTATTCGCAACAAACAAGAAATTACCGAAATTTGGAAAGTACAATTCTCGTTCCCCCCCTGGCCTGGGTGGATCGTTTGGCTGGGACTGAAATTGTTGGGGAAGGGCCGGGAAAATTCTGGGGTGCTCTTGACCCGGTGAAAGGATGTTTAAAAAAAAAGCCCGGGGGGGCCGAGACCTTAACCTTAGTCGAACGCGGACGAGTAAAGAAAAAAAAACCAAAAATTCCTTATGTTCGGTCGGGTTTGTTTTTTGGTCGTTCAATAAACCATCCTTTTTTTTTTTTTTTTTATTAAAAAAAAAAAAAGTGGGGGGTTGCCCCCCCCCCCCCCCCCCCCCCCCCCCCCCCGGGGGGGGGGGGGTGGGGGACCCCACCCCCCCCCCGCCCGGCGGGGGGGGGGGGGGGGGGGGGGAGAAAACTCCCGGGCCCCCCCCCTTTTTCCCCCCCCCCCCCCCCCCCCCCCGGGGGAAAGCCGCGGGGGGGGGGAAACGGGCCGCGGCCCGGGGGCCCCCCCCCCCCCCCCCGGGGGCCCCCCCAAGGGCGCTCCCCGCCCCCGCCACCCCCCCCCCCCCCCCCGCCCCCCCCCCCCCCCCCCCCCCCCCCCCCCCCCCCCGGGCCCCGGGGGAAAGGCGCTTAAAGCCCCCCCCCGCCCCCCCCCCCCCCCCCCCCCCCCCCCCCCCCCGGCGCGGCGCGCGGCGGGGCCCCCCGCCCCCGCCCCCGCCCCCCCCCCCCCCCCACCCCCCCCCCCCCCCCCCCCCCCCCCCCCCCCCCCCCGCCCCCCCCCCCCCCCCCCCGCCCC